>NJDC01008715.1:56739-74207 GCA_002245475.1 Calephelis virginiensis
CCACGCATTAAGAAATTAACACTACACTACTAGCAGCTCATAGTATTTTCTTTGTTTTTAACGTTTTCACTTACGAAAACGTTAAAATAATAACAAAGAACTTATACTATCAATAAACATAGTATTTGTCCTACAAATCGGGGCGCTCCCAACTAATGTCTATGCATAGCGTATCTACAAGTCATTAAACTTAATCAAGTGTCTAGTATTGAGTATTATCATTGACCTCTAAGTATATGGACATGAAATACCTACCAAAAAGCTTGCCATTGGCTACAAAATACGCCTGTCATTCTGACATTATAAGGTTGTCCAGAAAAAGTAGAGTATCGATATCGATACATGATTTATTAGTGACGACTGATAGTTAAGTTTAGGTAAATAGATAATAATAATTATTTACTTACCGAATGAAATTGCTACTATCAACTTACTTACTTACTCAGTGCTACTCAATAGGCTTATATATAGGGATGTAATGAAAAGAAAGAAATAATATTTATTTATTTTCACCAGCATATTCTTTTTAAATTGTGGATTGCAAATATGTTTATATTTATATAAGTTAACTCTTCATATTATTTATTACAAGATTTATTATCATTACCAAAAATTACATTCAAACTACTTTCTTTACTTAAAAGTGAGCACTTGAAAGAATCCTTATTACGATAGACTGTGATTTATATTTTCAATGGCAATAGTATCCATTCACAACTTCTCCAAATATTATTTTCTGGGAACGTAGAATAAAATATCGACAATTGTAATAGTACATCACTATAAAATTGAATACAAAGTATGGCGTTCTTGGCAAGCATTACGACTGTCATGACGTCTTTTTAAATCGACGCCAAAATGAGCAAAGACAAAAATGTCGTTATCTCTTTCGGCGTACATAATATTAACACTTGTTAAAAAGAGACAAAAAGATGTTGGTATGGTATAATATGTCGATTGCAACGTCATTTACACAAATAAATTTGCTAAAGAACATTGTTGCATATTTTTATATATTTCCATAATCTATATTATTGTGAAAACTTAAAAATAGTACCTCTTTTGTAATATCTGTTATGTGACTTTTTTTTATCTTTACAGTACTCGAAAAGTACGCTGATCAGTTGATCGCAGAAGGTGTAGTTACATCTGAAGAAGTGAAGGATGTTAAAGACAAATATGAGAAGATCTGTGAAGATGCATACAACCAGGCCAAGCAGGAGACCCACATTAAATACAAAGACTGGTTGGATTCACCATGGTCTGGATTCTTCGAGGGCAAGGACCCACTTAAGGTAATCATTAATTAGATTACTACTTGGTAGGAAGTAGACCTTAACAATTCTATTGGTAATCTTAAAAAAATTAATCGGTCATCTTTATTTCTTAGATTGATTATCTACATTTCAATCGCTATATTCATTTACACAAAATTATCAAAGCCTTTACCATGAGTTTCCAGCGCTATACTTGCTGACTTCTCCGTATATTATTTCAAGGAAAACTTTTAATAGCGCCTCCACTTGTAATTAAGACAGCTAAATTTTAGCAGAAGTACTATAGATGTAGTGTACGTATCGAACGTACATTGCCGAACGTACTCTATAGCAACTCATACCGCCTCGTTGGTCGAGTAGCTAGCGTACACGCGTAACTACATCGACCAACCGCGAGGCTCTGGTTCGATTCTCGACAGGGGTAGGCATTTGTGTAATGAACATTTACACGTCTGCATTGGGTGTTTATTAGGTTTATTCTGGTATCTATTTAAGTAATTTTATGTATTAGTATCGCTGACTAACACCCATAACACAAGCATATAATTTGCTTACTATGGGGTTTGATTCAATTTGTGTTATTTGTCCAGGGATTTATTATTTATTATTATTATGCTAAAGACTCAGATATTCGACCCGTCGTAAAACGAGTTGTACAATGGGTATATTATTTATCAAAAATATGAGAGAATTTACAGGTTTGACTACCACGTTGTTGCTTCGTTTCGAGTAATGTGACAAATAAATGAAGTAGGCTTACCGTCCCTACTTCAATATTACAATGCACACATCCTCGAAGTGTAATGCGTATATTTATCATTAGTGGATAGAAAATTAAGGTTCATATAGAGATCTTTGCCTATTGTGTTTTAATTTTCTCTTTGTATACCACGAAAAAATGTTTTAGATGTCCCCAACTGGCGTAGTAGAAGAGACACTGGTACACATTGGCAAACGTTTCTCATCGCCACCGCCGAATGCCGCAGAGTTCGAGATCCACAAGGGTCTGTTGCGTATTCTCAAATCAAGAATGGAGATGGTTGAAAATCGGACGGTGGACTGGGCGCTTGCTGAAGCGATGGCCTTTGGATCGCTGTTGAAGGAGGGTATTCACGTGCGACTGTCCGGAGAGGACGTAGAAAGGGGCACGTTCTCACACAGGTACATGTACATCATACTTTCCACTGGTGGAAGAGTGCTGTGCAGCACTTGCCTGGGTAAGGATCCAGCTTACCTATTCCTGCTGCCATAAGGACATCGTCGTGTTCAGGTCCGGAGGGAAGGGTAGCTGGTAGACTTGCACAATAGGCCCAACATCCCGGCCATAGGACAGTGACGCACCTATAATATCTATGGTGTTCATAGGCCACGATATTACTTACCATCAGGAGAGCCGTCAGCTTGTTCACTGTTTTATCACAAAAACATAACAATATCTTTAAATATATGCAAACGGTTGACATGTGTTAAAATTGTTAAGAAATATTAGTTTTACACTACAAAAAAATAACTACCTACTAAATGCACTAAAAGGAAGAATTTGTTGCAAATTAAAAATATTTATAGAAACTTTCTACTCTAGAACAATAAAATAATGGTATAAATGTTATGGAGACCGTAATGACTAATGATGTATTTAAACTATTCCAGACATCACGTGCTACATCACCAGAAGGTCGACAAAGCGACGTACTGTCCTCTCGCTCACCTCTACCCAGATCAAGCGCCATACACCGTGTGCAATAGTTCCCTGTCTGAATATGGTACGTTTGATTTACAATTTTTATCATCAACCTGGTTTCGCCCGGGGCAGTTTAAATTAAAAATAATGTTAAAAGTTTCACTTCATAAAAAATATGAAAATAGACTGAAACACACTAAATAAAAAAATATGTTATTCCAAATAAAACCTACACAATTTAGAAAAAAATAACTTTATTATATCAATTTCTATAAATTATAAATAATATCAATTTCTGGCACAGTCTTTTTATTTTGCTATAATTTACCTAACCTAAATATACCTAACTACAATGACATTGTATTTTGTAAATAGCAGTCATATTGTGCGTGAAATGCACAAATTGAGAAACTATGCAAATTCCTGCACCAGTATATAATAATTTAACATTTAATGCTATATAAACTCCACGTTGGGTAAGCGTACAGGCCTGACTTCCGTCAACTATATGTAAGCTTCGGGTTCGATTCCCTACGGCAGGCAATCTTTGGGGTTAGATTCCATGTGTGTAATTTGTCCAGGGATATTTCACTAATTAATTAATTTTACGCAGGTGTTCTTGGATTCGAAGTCGGGTACTCCGTAACCAATCCAAACGCTCTAGTGCTATGGGAAGCTCAGTTCGGCGACTTCAATAACGTGGCGCAGTGCATTATCGACCAGTTCATCTCCAGTGGACAGGCCAAGTGGGTGCGACAGTCCGGTATCGTGCTCCTCCAACCACATGGCATGGAAGGAATGGTTAGACTTATTTTTAAGTCCACAGTACACGTTGGGCCAGGTTGTTGGGTTGAAATATTGGATTCTAGCGGTCATTTTTTATATATCAATAATTAATATGTTTACATAACTTTTTATCTCCTAAAACTAGCATCTCGGCCCAATGTGTATTGTGGCTAATGGAATATACCGACGAATTGACAAATTGAAAAGATTATCAGGCACATATTATATAGTAGCTGAAGCGATGAGGGTGTTTGAATTTTGATTATCAAGTATCATTTTGTAATTCAAATTGCTACTTTTTTGTAGGGTCCCGAGCATTCTTCAGCCCGCTTGGAAAGATTCCTGCAAATGAGCGCTGACGATCCCGACTACATGCCACCAGAGAGTCCTGACTATGAAGGTAATTTATGTACTAGCTTTTAGCTGAGTATGGTCTCTTATGTTTACTTTTTTGATGTGTAAAAGAGACTTAAGAAGATTAACACATTTATCAGAAGTCGACATCGTATTGGCAACTGAAGATTTTTGTTTGCGACATATTCATTGAACATTTTTGAACTCCCTGCTTGCTTTTTTTTGAAAAACACATTTTAGTCAACTCAGCACCGGACTGCTAGACCACATAGGCAATTTTGTAATTTTTATTACTTCAACCAAAACATTACTAGTCATAAGCGACGCAGTAGTAACACCTGTAGTGTGTATAGGCGACGGTATATCTGTGTTGTCTCTTATCAAAAGACGAGAAATTAAATGTGATTAACATTTGTGTTGTCAGTGCGACAGCTGCACGACTGCAACTGGATCGTGGCGAACTGCTCGTCCCCGGCCTCGCTGTTCCACATCCTCCGCCGGCAGATCGCGCTGCCCTTCCGCAAGCCGCTCATCCTCATGACGCCCAAGTCGCTGCTGCGTCATCCCGAGTGCAAGTCCTCCTTCGACGACATGGTCGAGGGCACCAACTTCAGGAGGTAAACTATTTGATTCGTAGGTGACGAGATAACATATTATGAGTTACAGCAAATACAAAAGTATAGTAAAATACAAGTAACTAGTAGTAATTTGAAATAAGCCATTTTACTTGAAATAGAGGAATAAAAAAGTCGCCAGTTACCGGTTCTTTGTTATATGTACGCGCGTACGTAATTTCCTCGCTTTCCACGAACAAACACTTTCTACATTAAATTAGCTATTGACTGCTTCTTTCCGTTGTTTGTTTATCCACTTAAAAAAATTAGATTCGATATACGCCTCAGTTTTTTCTGTAACTAATTATATTACGATAGATGTATGTGTTAGTCGTGGATTCTGGACGAATAACTTACCGTATTAACAATATTAACTAACTCTCACTTGCAGCTTCGTCCCCACGTATTAAAACACGTCGCGAGAATAACTATTCCACCTTTTAAGTTAGACAAAATTAAATATAAATACAAAATTCAATCAAAACCGGTTTTCTGGTTTTGGAGTTTATACCAAAAAGCGAAACATGATTTTTATTAGCAATGTAAAGTTTAGGTAATTTATATTTATGTATATTTTCAGAGTAATACCCGAAGAAGGTCCAGCGTCGCAAAACCCATCAAGTGTCCGCAAGCTGACCTTCTGCTCGGGTCGCGTGTACTACGACTTGCTGAAGCAGCGTCGGGAGAGAGGTCTCGAGAAGGATATCGCTATTGTTAGGTATGTACTTTTGTATATTTATTGTGTATGGTGACGCTGGAGTGAACTCGCAATACAAATGTAATTCTAAAATCATTTTTGACTCATTCCATCTAGTTCTCTTTCTATGTTCTAATGATTTATTGTAATCTAAAATTATGTAAATGGCGTACTTATCTTTGAAAGAGATTTCTTACAGCAAATCCAATATAGAATGAATGCTTAAAAGAAATGTTGGATGGATGTATATTGAGAAATGCAAAAGCGTCTTATTTAAATAAATTCAATTACTTCATGAAAAATCCTAATTACTTCTTGAAAAAACTCCTTAGAAGAAGGGTTTCTTGAAGACTGCCAATGATTGAGGTGAGTAATTATTACTTTATGTAATGCGATGTTTATACAGGGTTGAGCAAATCTCACCGTTCCCGTACGATCTGATCAAGGCGGAGATCGCGAAGTACAGCAACGCGCAGCTGACGTGGAGTCAGGAGGAGCACAAGAACATGGGCGCCTGGAGCTACATCGAACCGCGGTTCCGCACGCTGCTGCAGAACCAGAAGCAAATCAGGTGACCAGCTTATTGATGACGAGCTAACATTTTCTTTGTTATTGTGGTTCAGTGGTAGATTTCTACAATGCTTGTACCGGATTGGTACTCCTTTTAATCTCGACCCCATAACGTGCTCAACGTTGAGGTTTCCCTGCCTAACCCTAATCGATTTAACGCAACCTTCCTGACCGACCAAAGGTATCCCGATAGTTGTATGTGTCAATAACTTATGTAAAAAACTACCGTCTTATTAAAAACATGGACTAAGGTAGGAGTAAAATTAAGTTGATATAGTCTGTATCACATTGTTATATTGACTAAAATACCAGGTTGAACCTTGGAGTAATTTGCTCCGTGTTTATTAAAAAGACGGCTAATCATAAATGAAAAAGGCGCTGATGTAATGTATACTCTTAATTTTAGAAAAAAAAAGGAAAAATGATTTTTACTTTAATTTTGAAAAAGTGTTGTCGCAGGTCTTGAAATAGTTCGTCGACACAAAAACTCTAAAAGAGATATATGGTAGATTAAAGTTGATTGGAGTTTCGGGATTGAGGTCAATCATTAACAAAACGCAAGCAAACGTGACTCCCAGATGTATAACAAAGGTTCGCTAGTATTTCGCAGATCAAGTAAACCCCCGATTCACATTGAAACCAACGCATGTCAATCAAGATTAAAACTTAAGACATTGAATTAAAGCTCACACAGCGGTGAGCGAAGGTAGCTAAAATAATCACATTTTGACATCGGGGTTTTTTGCTTTGGGTTTTGAGGTTCAACTCTTCTGAATCTAAGTACACTGCGGACTGAAACCCCCTGTAGTAGTCTTGTAGGCCTTATAATTTTATAGTATTTAAAAAAAAAAAATGCTTTTTCGTTTTTTTAAACCGTTTGGCTTTCGGATAATTGGTACTGCTACTTACACTGCTCTTTTTTACTGAATTTTTGCACCTTCTCGCTTACTAACGTACTGTCAGCTATAACCTTCGGCCATTGTTGCAGGCCTAAATCCGTACAATCTGGCGGTTGGTTTTCCAAACTTTTCGGCCGCCACGAGGCCCCACAAACAGACTCTAAGGACATACAGACAGAGTCCGTGCCACGAACCATTAGGTGAGAGTCTATATTAGGATGATACTAGAAATGTATCTTCTTTCCTAATCCTTACGCTGTTGTGACCGCCTGCTTTTATGTATTTACTTTGCCCTTTTCGTAGTCCCAATAATCGTAATAATATGTTATTTTCTTTCTACGTTCATATTTAAACATCTATGCTTAAAAAAATGTATTAAAAATCAGCATTGTAATTATAATTCAACACATGTATCTATATTTGTACATTATAAGCAATTCCTGAATGCCAAAGTATATTATGTATGAACGCTTTTAAGGTAAATTTGTTGTATGTCAATTCGTTTTAGCTGCAGGGCTATTGTGATGTTACCTTTTATTGTATATTAATATGAGTAGTATCTCTGAAAAGTGTTTAGTTGCACAAGATTAAAAAATAAAAGATGTTTGATATTTTCCACTGTCGGCTCTTTACAACACTTTCAAAGTTTCATATAAAAACACGTCTAACGTTTTACGGACATACGGTTTGATGTATAAAACAGTACTTCTTTTTTCATTTAAAATATAGATATAACAGGTTAAAAGGATATCTCACCAAAAAAACCACAGACTCGGACCATGATACTGATTTCAAAACCGATGGAATTTTTTGTGAGTAATGTTTGGTGTTTTGAACTTAAGATAGTTTGACTTACGTAACAAACTTTATTTTTGTTTAAACCGAATAGGTAGTTTTCGGAGTTGAACGCTGGTTTTTAGTATTTCTTTGAGTTTAACTGGACTACTTTATACATTTATATTATATACATTTTATTAGTTTTTGTTTATCTGGACTTCAATAGTTGGTGTTATGTATAAGTATTAACGATAAAAAATAATTTTAAGTTAAAAATACACCACATTTTCAAAAAAATCCCATAAAAAACTTCGGGTTTGAACTCACTATCAAGGTCCGAATAAATGATTTTTCGGTGAGCTGTCGCTAACACCTTGTATAGTATGTGATCAGTATTATATTTTCTTAATATGCTGTTTAAAGCGATTAAAGCCAATAAAGCTTAAGACAGATTTACATGAAATCTGATAAAGCAACCCTTAAAATGAGCTTTCAAAACATTCGAATGCTAACAAAAAATTTTGTTTCAGCTACAACGGAAGAGCGACAGCCGCCTCCCCGGCCACAGGATCAAAAGCAGCCCACAACAAAGAGTTGAAAAACCTTCTCGACGAGTTTTGTGTATTATAAACGAGTTAAAACTTAATCGAAATAAAAAAAAAACCACGTTAAAACTAACCACCGCGTGAAATCGAAATGTTTTCGTCTCAAACACATAAAAATACTTTACCAAAATTATATTTGACATCTGAATCCCTTTGAATATAATTTTCTGAATAATTTTTATTTTTATCATTACTGTCAGTATTTTTATAATTCTCTTTGTTAGTTAATTTACTTAGATAAAAATTAATTTATTTATTCAACGTAGCATAACGTGATTTGTAGTAATTTATTTAAGTGCAACATTGTTGCACATAGTGTCATTTTGTTAAGTGTTAGCATCTGTTTGTAAATATAATATAATATTTTACTTGGAACGACTACACACGAAGTACATTACCAAGTACAGAACTTGAGCTGTGACTTTCCTGTAGGAAGTAAAGTAAATAATGATAGTTCTAGTAGCTATAGAACTGAAAATTATTTACCATGTTGTGTATTCAGATTTTTCTCTTTTCTTCGCCTTATTAGTTTCCTCTAAATGATATTATATGATATTATTAGAGTAAATTACCTTTTCAAATTCTAATAGTGTATTTGTCAAAATTATGAATGTTAATATATTTTGCGGCCGAATGTATCTAGATAGTTGATTTGTAGTAGCCGCCATTGCGGCCAATCTGTAAGGATTAACACCAAACCTGTGCGTATAATCTACACTAAAATTTCAGTGTTACCTATATATTATGTAAATCCACTATAATATAATTATTTTTCTTTATATTAATGTTACGTTCTGCTTTGTAACACTTGCTTGTACTATATGCACTATTTCACTGTTAAATTTTGATCTTCACGTATTTTGAAATGACTCTGGTTATGTGTGAAAGGTTTGAAGAAAGATATTTTGAAAGTTTGTTGACAGGACACCAGGGTCGTTTACTGCTACGTATTTTAGTACATACTTAGTATACAAATAAATATATATACCAACACATGTTGTTGTATTATTTGTCAAATAGTATGTTGACGTTGATGGAGTTAACAACATTTTTGAGAAAGAATTTTGGGGAAGCTGATTTTTTGATATGTGTTTCCCCATGCTTTTCCGATCAACGTGCGGAAAGTTTGGCAGCAGCTTTTTGAAATCAGTTTAGTAAGCATCTTTCTCATCATCCTTTTGTAATAGCTTTTAAGAACTGCTAGAAACATGAATTATTCATTTCCAGACATTTTGCTTGTTGCTAATAGTGTGCAAGACGCTACTATTTCTAAACAAAAAAAATTGGAAGGGCATGGGAAAACACATAAAAAAACCAGCTTTCCTAAAATTCTTTCTTTTTGCCGATGTTGCGAACTAGTTCCCAGTACCATACATACAAGGTGGCTGTCCCTAAGTTAACGTGATTACTGAAACAATGGATTTTATATTAGGTAATAAGATACCAAATATGCAATACCTCCAACTCTCGATTTAATTATGACAAATCGCTTAGGCTCACTGAAAATATTTTTTGCTACACGAAAACTACATTAGCGAGCACTGACGCTAAGACAGCATTACGACGAAGATGAAGGGACCTAGTCTCAGATTTTAATAATAAATGCAGAAAAAAAAACTGCTTTAAACTAATAATACTATTATTTACAACCTTTGAAAAAAAATACGATATCATAATAAACACGTTTTTCAATAAACGTCGCGCCGTGATGTCAAACAATGAACTCATTCTAAAACGGTACCAGCTCCTGGAAATGTTTTATGTCCTTCATATTTCTCTACCTAAAACACCGCAAACAACCGCGGGCGGGTGTAAAACGCGTAGTGAAATGTGCTCTTACTGTTTGCATATAAATCTACTTTCTACAGAATCTGTGGGCCCGCAATCGCTGCGGGCGTGGGTAGAAACCGCTTCGTAACCTCTTAGTATAAATTTGTCCGTGAGTTCTTAGGCTAAAAATTGAAAACGAAATTAAAGTGTTATGTAGAGTTTTGGCGCCATCGTGAATGAAGATGGTCGTAATTTTTTCATAGTTATTTAATTTCGTGTTTATATTGAGAGAAATTAGTTAAGTTAGGTGGGAATTAGATAAATTTTGTTCAGTGAAAGTGCACAAATGAAGTTATTATGAAGAAATTAGTGTATCGTGTATTTCCTCGCTGCCGCCAAATCTCAATAGACGAGCTTGAGTAGCAAAGCCACCGTTTTACTCAAGATCCAGACATGACTTACTGACGACTTATGACTGATGACTAATTATACCTAATTGATTAAAATTGAATAAAAAATTGATGCAAATTTCTACTTGACTAATGGCAAAATACTAACGTGAAAGCCAATACCAATAAAGAAAGAAAAGAAAGTGTTATGTAAAAATTTTAACTTTTTGTTTAGGCTCAATTTTAGCCTTTTGCCTAAAGCAACCTTTCGCGTCACCCAGCGTCAGGATCTGATAATTACTGGACATTCGTAATTATGTGATAACCCCACAGCATTCCTGAATTTTTAATGAATGACATAAAATATAAACGAGTACAGACAGACACCTTTCATAGACACTATATTTTGAACCACTTTGTGCGCGAGTGACATCCGCTTGAGATATATATTGCAAAAAGAGAACTTTTTGCAATACATTTGAATGTTTAATTTAGAAAACATTCAATCACAGTGAATCACACACAATCACAGTTTTGTAAACAAATTATTGTTGATTAATTTATTGATTTTAAAATGCCATTGAACAGTGGTACTTACGTGTGGCGTGGTATGATAATTTCAAAAACATTAGTACTGACATCTACCGCTACAGCTACCCGTAACAAAAGTAAAAGTATCTTCACGGCCTTATCCCCGAAGTGGTAGACAGAGGCACCACCAGGGCACCTACGACTAGCCGAAAAGTCCCACAATGTGATAGGTGGCAAGCTTATCGCCAACCGGGCACATATCCAATCCCAAGCAATTTTTTTTATTAGAAAATTGGAAAAACCTAATTTTCTTTTTATTGCCCGACCCGGGATTCGAACCCGGAACCTCATGCAGTCAAGTCCAACACTTGAACCGCTAGACCACAGATGACAGAGGCGAAAAATAATTCCGGTGATTCAACATCGTTTTCAAACGACTTGGTTAAATTGCAAAGATTTTGACTATAAGAATGGAATGAAACCTTTGCATCTGATGTTGACACTAACGATTTGTTGAAGGACGATGAGGATGATGATGCATAAAATTTACCTCACTGGAATCACTCGGAGTGCTTCGGGTGGGACTCGGTGCAAGTTATATTTGCGTTTATCTACTATATTTTCTTTCACTCTGATTACCCCCAGGGTAACCACCATTACCCTCGTTCCTCGTATCGGTGTAATGAGAGTCGAATCTTATTTATTTTTAAACTTATAATTTCCTACAAATTTAGAAACACATTTAGAAAATCTAGCAACAAAATCTTGAGCATTGAATGTTGCCGAAAAATCATTCAGACCATAATTAATACCAACAATGGTGACTTCACATTAAAAGAACGTGATCCTCCAGGGGTAGAGTGGCATGAGCGGTAACTCTAGGTGCGGGGTAGTCAGAATTAATGTTCATAAGATAGTTTTATGAGAACGAAACTTTTTTATTATGTTCCGACTCAACATCAAGCTCATTTTCACCCTCTGCTCATTGCTGCGCAGAAGTCGCAGCCGTTTTCCAGCGATAGACTGCCGAAATAGTTATAAATAAGTTAATAAATATCCCTGGACAAGTTACACAAATTGAATGTAATCCCAAAGTAAGCAAAGCATATGCTTGTGTTACCCATAACAACGAACGTTCGTCAACGATTCTAATACATAGATATACTTAAATAGATAACAGAATGAATTTAATAAACACCCAGACTCGGAAACGCAGACATCTAAATGTTAATCACACAAACATCTATCGCCGTCGGAAATCGAACCTAAGCCTTGCAGTTGGTAGTTGGTATACCATTGTAGTTAGGCGTGTAAGCTAGCCACTCGACCAACGAGACGGTTGAGAGCTTATTCCCGGCATAATTTATGCAAGAATATAAATAATTGGGAAACCAATTAATCAAAAATTAATTATTATACGATAAAATAAGATATTCAATTAAATCGAGTGATGTATAGAGCAACTTGGTTTTAAATTAAATACTTGTGACGAAATACATATTTATTTGGTTAAGGATTAATATAATCTTTATAAAAACACCTTCGCAAATATTGTATTATTTTAAAACAAATTTGTTTAGCATAAAAAGGGTTGTAGTGAACTAACCTTAAAAGATAGCAAAATACTATCGCTGACCTATTTTAGAACAATTTTGTCATACATGATTTTTACTAAACTTGGATCGTTTACGCAGCGCACGCAGCGAAAGGAAAAATATCCCCCGATTTTGAAACATTTTTCATTGTCGGTCTGCTCGTATTGGTCTTAGCGTAATGATTTATAGCCTGCAGCCTTCCTCGATAAATGGACTACCTAATATTGAAATATTTTTTTAAATCGGACTTGTAGTTCCTGAGATTAGCGCGATCAAGCAAACAGACAAACAAACTCTTCAGCTTTATAATGTTAGAAAAAATAGACACTTTAATGCACAACTATTACTTAAAGATTTTTTGCATTAGAATTTCAATAATTTCTATTTTACTTGGTACACGGATAAAATAATAAACACAAAGGCCGACTTAGAAGACCGATAGTTAATCGTTTATAATGTCTGCTAGATAATCCATGCACAATTAAGAGAAATTGCATTAAAATGATAGTTTTGGACATTGATGCAAATAGCTACAAAACTTTAATTAGGTATTATACGAACACATACGTAGGTATTATGTATTATACGTGGATATTAGAATACTTCTTACTATATAACAGTCATAAATACATACACATATTAAAATTACAAGAATACAATATATTGAAAAATCCAAATGAAATCCGTAGTTATATCTATAATGTAGTGTAAATTTTATCTTCATTAAGTTTAAATTACGACTAAACGTGATAAGAAAATTGAGAAGAGACGTTTAAAGAAAAATTGGTTCTATGCAAATATAAATATGACTTTTAAAACTCAGGGGGCTGATTATGTATCTCAGTGGCCAACTCAAAGTAGAAAAGTGTACATCAAATAGCTATCAAATGACGTCACTTGTGTTTGCTATCTCTATCGTATTTCTGTTGATCACTGGAGACAGCAAGTATAAAAACACGTCATTTGACAGCTATTTGATGTACACTTTTCCATTTTGAGCTAGCCACTGGGATACGTAATCAGCCCCCTGGACTACAAAAGTAGATCTAAACGCTTGCGGCCTGAAGCGGTTTATCGCCCGTTTGAAGCTGTTTCAAGATTTTTATCTTGCTCTCTCATTTCAGTATACAAAGCGTTCTTGACATCTCACTGACATGTGTTTAGAGTTTAGACCAAGCTTGTATAGTCTAAGCGAAAGGTGCGAAGATTAAAGATGGTATCAGTGCCGAGTGCGTTTCTACGCTTGAAGATTATGTTCTCTTAAGGAAATGTTCTTTGTGTTTACCTATTATGCGATGGACTCCAATCTAGAGCACCAAGATTTTTTTTTAAATAAGCAGCTTCATGCGTTGTGTTTGCTAGTGAATATTTGAAGACCACTCTACTTTCTCATGTTAATACTAAACTTGAATGAATTGATTTATTGAACAAATAAATATTATGCCAGGCAGGACGTATGAGGTACTGGATATAGATAATCACTAACAAGATCGCTCGAGTCTACCTCTGACCTGTGCAGCAACTTGACCGGGTAGAAATCAACCGCCTTATTTATTCTGCTATACGTATAATAACTTTGTTATGTTCAGTCCTGAAGGGTGCCTTACCGTACCCTCCTCTGGTACGACTTGCACAAAAAGCTTAAAATAAACAAACGACGACAAGAAGCTGCTTTATGTTCTAAGGCCAGACAATTTTAGTGGAAGAGACAACAACAACCTGAGTAACGACTACGATGATAAAATTTATGATAAATCTTTAAACTGAATGGCAGTAGCGGATAAATCATTTATCCACTACTGCCATTCAGTTTAAAGAAAAAGCTGATACCTATCTATCTAGACATAAATAAAAAGACTTGTTCCTCGACACAGCATCGGCGAATATTTATAAATCTGTATTCAAATATAATACTGCTATATCTACCCTTAAGCCCTGCATTGAATGTCTTTTTTCCACGGCTTATAATATTTTAACGCGAAAATGAGTTTCGCTTTCAGAGGAGAACTTCAATATGAATGTTCATGAAAGGAAATAGGTATCCACATTTAGCCAGATGATTATAAAACACTCTATTAAATATACAGGTTTTTTAACCTATTAATTTCTAGAACCCAATCACAGTTTTTATATGTAAATCATTTACGTAACGACATAAAGAAATGCAATTCTTGCGTGTTAGTAGCTTAACGTTTAACGTTAACATGCTTAAAAACTTTCGGAATTTTGTTCGAAACTTTCGGAACTTTGACCTATTTATTTACGAATCCGCGATTAATGAAGTCTTTTATTTAACTGACTGCCTTTTATTTTTTTTATTTATGCCTGCCTAGCTAAATATTTACATGATGCTTTGAAATGCCCTGTTCACATTTTTCTTCGAACGCAATGTTACTAACAATAAATATAGGGCCAGGTATATGTTATTATGGGTTCTATATTGACACGAATATTCGCTTACTGTAGAAACTAATTGCTAATGTTTATCATAATACTAGCGGCCCGCCCTGGCCTCCCACGGGTATAAAATATACATATAAACCTTCCTCTTTAGTCACTTTATCTACAAAAAAAGCAGCATCAAAATCCTTTGCGTGGTTTTAAAGATTTAAGCATACAAAGGGACATAGGGACAAAGGAAGCGACTTTGTTTTATGTAGTGATTATAAATGCGATAGTCTTTATGTCTGTTATGTTCCACGACGAAAATACTGAACCAATTGCGATGAAATTGGATGTGCATCTTGTTAAAGATCAGAGTAAAAACATAGGTTACTTTTTTCAAAATTCGACCTCAAAAGTACTATACGGAAGGACTTTTTTATGCACATAGATAATTTACTTATTGAATTGTATCTTCACGTCCATATCCCCGAAGAGGTAGGCAGAGGCGCAACCAGGGCCCCCACGACTAGCCGAAGACACTAAGTCCCACAATGTGATAGGTGGCAAGCCTATCGCCAACCGGGCACATATCCAATCCCGAGCAACGTTTTATTTTATCAGAAAATTGGAAAAACCCAATTTTCTTTTTGTTGCCCGACCCGGGATTCGAACCCAGGACCTCTTGCAGTCAAGTCCAACAACTGAACCGCTAGACCACAAAGGCGATTATTGAATTGAAGTCGATTTATCTCAGTTTTGTTGAGCTTAATCTATGAATTAAGTAATTAGGTCATTCTTCGTATCCTGATTCAATTTAAGTGTTTTCTTCAAAAGAGATTTCGCCGTAAGCTAAAGTGTATACGATGAAAAGCTACAAAAGCATAGTACTTTGTTCTTCCACTCAAGACTAAGCCCTTTGTTTTTTGTTCTCAGCTTTCTTAATACTTTGTAATGGCGAGACAGATTCCATGTCCTCCAACATTGGCCTGTGATTGAGTTGAAATGAGTTTTAGTTTATAGTTTTATTTAGTTCATCCTACAAAACGTATGTGATTTTATAAAATTATTAACGGCATAACGTGCCTTCAAGGCTCTTTTATGAATGGCTGTTACGGCGAACTTCGTTCCAGATTGTATGGGGAAAATTAAAATGTTTTATTTTCCTAGTTTCCACGCAGGTAAACGAGATGAAAACTACTTTGAAAAAACCGACTTCAAAAAGAAAAAGTAAAAAATAGTAAAGGTTTAATAGTAATAATATACTTACTCTTATTTACATGTGCCATTTACTAATAGGTTTGAAGTCGATGCCAAGCCTTAAACTAATAATTATATTACAATATGTAAGTATTAAATTTGCTTTTTAGTGTATTGCTGATATGATTTAATTTAATAAAAATAGAAATCGGGATAGGTGAAAGTAGATAAAAAATGCTCATAAAATTAAAACTAGTGGGCCTACCTTAATTAAATTTGTATGGGACCAATTCAAAACTATTCCGCATCAAACAAAAACGAATTAAAAACAAAAATAGAATCGATTCAGAAACCTCGGTGAAATCGGTATGCATACATAAAAAATATACTCTCCGAATTGAGAACCTTCTCGTTATTTTGTACTCGTTTAAACAGAGAATAGTATTCTATGTCCGGCTCCTGGTTCTAAGCTAGCTCACCGTCAATTTTGATATAAATGGGTTCAGCCGTTTTTGAGTTATAAATAGTTCAACTAACACGACTTGCTTTTATACGAGTATAGGTATACAGATTTGCCACATTCTGTAAATATGATAAATGTGTTAGTGATAACTTCTGATTTTGTTTATGTTTGCATATTCAAGCACGCCGGAGAACCTGAACCAATCACGATAATATTTTTACGATAGTCTGAAATGCGAAAGAGGTCCATGTTTCCCGATGTCTCAACTGGTACAAGTTGGAGCAGCGAGAGCTAAACTATTGTAAGAAGTCGTGGATAGCGTAGTATTGATCCGGATCACTCGTGTAGAATTGATCACATTATGTATTCCTAGTAGCTCGTAAAAACTGCCGGGTAGGGTATCTACCGGCTTATTTGTTACTGCTGGTCTGGAAATTAGGGTAGCCGGTAGACTTACAAAATATGACTAACATCTAGGGCACACGGTTGTTTTTTACCATCAGGAGAGTCGTGTGCTTATTTTTTTATGATATTAGAAATCAAACAAGCAGACGGATTTCCTGATGGTAAGAAATTCACGCCGCATAGAGACAAAGGTGGTAATGGTCCGTTGTCAACCTGTGGCCGGCATGTTAGACCTCGGGCAAAAGTAAGTTTACCGGCTATCTTATCCTCCGAACCAGAACACGTCAACGGCAAGCACAGACGTTATGGCGGTGGCACCAATCTGGGCGAGTCGCTGCGAAACTCTACCACCTAGTCAGATGTCATGGTGTTAGTGATGGTAAGCCTACGCTCGCCTTTTACGAGCTGCCTGGCAGGAAGCGGATGGTCTATTCTACAAAGGAGCCCGGACCAAAACGGGTATGTTCACTGTG
>NJDC01008722.1:0-10579 GCA_002245475.1 Calephelis virginiensis
GCGCCCACAAGGGGGCGTTATCGCCCACTTTGGGAAAGACTGATCTAATCCAATGTAGCCGAGGTACAGATACAACTTTTCATGATATGAATTATATGGGTACCTAAATAAGTATATTTTTAACATCCGATGGAAATAGAGGGGTGTTATATGTTTGACGTATCTGTTATTATTATTATTATTTTCCTTTATTTTTAATGCCTCTTATTTTCTACGTCTATACATTTAATATAAAAAAAAATATTATTATTATTATTATCTATTATATATATGTTTGTGGCATCACAGCTTTTAAATGGGAGGACCGATCAATGCTGATTTTTTTTCTGAAATCTGACGTGATATAAATGGTTTTTAGCTACGTAACATACAGTTTTTTTCGAAAGTAATTCAAATTTTTAAGTTTTAAATTTTGTATTTCTTTAGCTATCTTTATCATTAAGTAATGTTTTTTCAAAGTGTTTAGTTTCCAGTCTTTATCTCCTATGACACGTTTCTGCTTATTTCATTTTAAAATTTACAATGAAGCTAAATAGGTACTGTATGTTCAAGGTTATATAGGTAAGAATAGCTGAATGCTAACCTTATGTCAAGATTTATAAAACAAAAAAGTAAAATATTTATTTCAAAAACTTGTCATGTTCATTGTTCATACTTTGTACATTTTAATTAAAAAATAATATTTAACATAAGAATTTTATACGGATCACACGTAATCAAGATACGGATCAGGTTGGCAACGCACTATTATCATCTTTGGTGTCTCTAAGCGGCGTGAATTTCTTACCATCAGGAAATTGAAATTGGCAAAGCATACAGAGAATTATTAGGAGTATTTATCTGTCAATCTAAGCAACGTTCAACCTAATCCGATAATGTTTTATACTTCCAATACTTAAAGAGATTAAGCAATTTTAACTTTAAATTATCTTACAAGTTCTCTAACTCATTTATGTCTTACCGACGATAAATATTGAGGATTTTTGCCTGCGGTTATAAGTCTTCCAATTTCGTATCATAAGGATCTATATAAACAAACCGCCTTCATATCCCGGTTTCTATTTAACAGAAGTTATTAATTATGTAAATTATTTTACGAAACGAATCTCTATCTTATTTGTAAATATAACTTACTAATTTTTTTGTACGAATTCGATATACACCACATATCGAATTTTTTTGGAGTTTTTGATTTAACTGGTGATCGCCCCTTGGTCGAAATTCGACCATAATAAATTTTAATATCTTGTTGATAATAACGCCATCTTCATTTCTCATGACCAACTACTTTGTTTCCAAACTTTTTAGTGCGCCATCTGTGATCTTTTATCGTTATCATCAATATATTTGTTCATGGGTGTGAAATGCATGGTAGTGTGGGTAATGTTTTATTTATTGATTTAATGTACTATATAAGCATTTTTATTGAAAAATATTAGCATTCTGCACTTCTTCTACACATAAGCTATAAGTGTGCCAAATTTTATGCTTCTCCGCCAGCGCAATTTTCGTAAAAAGGGGTCCAAAGTTTTGACATCACATATTAATATATAGATAAACCGAGGTAATGTATGCCAGTGGTTTTATTGTGCGGGTTAAATAGGTAACACTACTTTGATACAAATGAAGATAATTTCAACTGACACAAACAAGACTTGAATTTTTTTTTCGAATCAAACAAAACTAAAAGTGACGGAACATACTGGACAAGTCAGATTAGTACAAACATATCAAATTGTAAAAAAAAGTATCTTCACGCCCATATCCCCGAAGAGGTAGGCAGAGGCACAACCAGGGCACCCACGACTAGCCGAAGACACTAAGTCCCACAATGTGATAGGTGGCAAGCCTATCGCCAACCGGGCACATTTCCAATCCCGACCAACATTTTTTTTATTAGAAAATTGGAAAAATCCAGTTTTCTTCTTGTTGGCCGACCCGGGATTCGAACCCGGGACCTCATGCAGTCAAGTCCAACACCCGGACCGCTAGACCACAGAGGCGATATCAAATTGTGACGCTTTTAATAAACGATTTGTCAAATCAGATCAATTATTGATTGATTTAACCATTCGTGTATCGACTAATCTGACTGCACTAAAAGTCTTTGTATTAAGTACTTGCGTTAAAAGAAAAAAGGCGATAACTTAAAATGTGTTAAGTACCCATAAAATTACCACAAACATTATGAAAATGATGAATGTAATTTAGTATCTATGGTTTTCGCATAACAAAACTTGTCTCTGCCTGCGATTTGGTATGTCATACCTTAAATCGGTTTTATATTAGTTGAGTTAAATATCATAGTACATTGGCTTCTTTAAAATGGCAGTTTGGCAATTTAAGCTCAAGTTTTTAGATATGTCTTCGAAATTAGTCGGTAATTTGGGTACAAAGGCCATCCAAACGCAATTTATCGCTTAAAACAGACTATAAACGAGAAATCAATAAGAAACGGAGATAGTTTACACCCCTGTTAGCTAGAATATCTTTGACTTTTTATAAATCCTACTAATATTATAAATGCGAAAGTTTGTGAGTGTGTATGTATGGATGTTGTTACTCTTTCACTCTCATATAGCTGAACGGATTTGTCTGAAATTTGGAAGACAGAGATATTGTGACCTGGATTACCATATAGGCTACTTTTAATCCCGATCGTACCACGAGTGACTGTAAAAACGCGGGCGAAGCCGCAAGCAACAGCTAGTTTGTAAATAAATCGTTTTACCAAATCTTATAAGATCTAAATACTTACTTAAAAAGTTGAAGTCGATTTCAACTTAAAATAATCAAACAAGTTCTCTAAGTTATTTATATCTTAAGAAAGCGCCAGTTAATTGTCGAGTTTTTGTCTGTGGCAATAAATCTCTCGTTAACAGGATTTATATAAACAAAGCTCCTTAGACCCCGGATCGTAATTTATTAAGTGTTCTTAAATTTACAAATTATAACGTGAGACACACATTTTATTATTATTGTTTTAAAAAAGAAAGTATGTTTACGGCTGTATCCCTGAAGTGGTAAAAAGGGGCCGGGTAGCCATGATTAGTCTAAAGTACTACTTAGCCCAAAGATGTGTTGACTTCGCCAGCCTATCGCTAAGCAACGCAATTTGAGGGAGGGGGAGGGACTCTCGTAAAACTTTACGATGCGTTTCAAGGGCATGAGGGGGGTCTTTCATACAACACGTTACGTAACATTGGTTTTTTAAATAAAAAAAATAGTTTATTTATTTAGTAAATAAATATAAATTTTATTTAATACTAATACTACAAAGGCCATTGAAAATGTACCAAGGATAAAAACTATAACTTTTTGCGACTTTAGGGTAATAATGGTCACTTAAGTGCTATGTAACGTTTAGAGAGGGGGAAGGGGGGGGTACAGAAAAACGTTACGGTGCATTACAAGGGGAGGAGGCGGGGTCAAAAATCTTTAAATATTGCGTTACGTAATACTTGAACGCTCCCTAGTCGGACGCTAATTCAATCCCTGTCAATCTTATTTTATTAGAAAATGGAAAAGCGCATTTTGAGTTGCCCAACCTAGGAATCCAAGCCAAGACTTCATATACTTAGTCAATGCCAATATTGGATTTCTAAACCTAAAACACGTTTATTATTTTATTTACAAAATCGCTGTAGAAGAGCTACCGAACCTAACTAACGCGCGTTGTACACAGCTAGGATTTTTTTTAAATAAAATATCATTTTGTATGTTTGTGGGACTTAGTGTCTTCGGCTAGTCGTGTGTGCCTTGGTTGTACCTCTGCCTACCACTTCGGGGATATGGGCGTGAAGATACTTTTTTTTGTATGTTCCATTGACATTGTAATTTAAATTTGTAATTTTTTGATTGTGTAATAATTATTGAAGTGTTTTGAAAAGTAACAACTTTTAAATATTAAGTCTTAGCACTGAAAAAATGTACAAATGTACTTACTTTGAATAAAAACATAATCTTCTATTATATTCTAACTTTCTATTCTTTTTATTCTATTCAATACTAACTTTTGGATGATCGTAAAAATGCCGATCTACCAGCCATCCCTAGGTGTCATCATCAGCTTGGCGCAACATTTATATAAAAAAATAAAAGTATTAAGTTTGCTATGTTTTTTTATTGACCTAAATCATATGACACTAGTTGCCTTAAATATGAATGCCTTTACACTTACTTTCAAATTAAACGGGTTATATCTTATCACCATGTTATTTAACAGACTATGTTACTTGTCTGTCAAGTGTCTTGTGTCACTTAAGCCAAACTTTATACAAAATTCGGGTTTGCTATATGTCTGAGGAAGATCCACCTCTTATTACGTAATATTTATATACTCTTTGGCCATCATCGTCATTTAAAATTATGAACATGTCAAAAATATTTCTTTTTATCCAAATCGCATAAGGTTGCAACTTTCATATGTTGTTATTTTCTTGAGTGTAAATCTAAAAAATGCAACCCTGTTTCGATGAATCTAAGTATGCGCCAGAACCAACAAAGTTTGTGTTGGGAATTTAGTCCCTTTCTGTTGTCTCAATCCGTTGATGCCAGGCCTTCCGCATTAATAAATTCTTTTGTTTGCTATTTATTTTTAAGTCACTTCATTTGTTATAGTTATAAATATTTTTAAAGAAAGAAATACTTGTACTGTTTTACTTATCACTTATAATTTATTACTTTGTAATTAGTAGCCTACCGGTTTCGCTTATACAGCATCATCAGGGCTAAAACTTAAACTATTCAACAATATTATTTTTGATGTGTAAATAGAAATGCATTAATAATGGGTAGATACAAAGAACTTTGATACGTTATACAACGGAGTTGCCAGCTATAGATTATTTCACCACTAAATGGTGAAAAAAGTACCATTTTAGAAAATATTAAAAAACATGTCAATTGCCTCCACTAATTAACAAATTACTAAATTAAATTTTCTATTTTTTTACATATGTGAAATTTAATCAATTAATTAAAAGAAAAAAAATATAATATTATAAATGTTCATGTTATATCAAATATAGTTATAAATGGTTAAAGAGTGTCATGTCAGCGTCATGAGTATTGCGCTGGTCATCTTACGAAGCTCATTTTGTGAAATTCAGTGGCAACGAAGAAATACATGATACGCTCATTTCTTTATAAATATTTGTGAACTTTAACTGAAAAAAATAGCTAGTTGCAACCTAAATTAATCAATACACTACTACTAAATTTAATAATTACGAAAAAACTATTCCCAACTTATTGCATTATTCATTTATTTGTAGGTCGTTAAAGAATGTCATGTCAGGTTAATGAGTAGTGCGCTCGACTCCTTGCTCAGGCTCGATTTGTGAGATTCAGTGGCGACGAAGAAATACGCGATAAACTCATTTCTTCATAAATATTTCACTTGTGAACTTCAACTAAACAAAAATGACTAATTGCCACCTATATTAATTAATTTAACTCATAATATACATGAATTCAATAGTTATGAAAAAACTACGCCCATCTTATTTCCCGATGGCGCCAAAATTCGCTTATTTTCATTACAATTTGCGCAGATTTAAAACGAATTCTTGATAACTTTAATTTTCATTACGAAACTGTTATATTTTATATTAAATTTTGGAAACTGGGCGATTTTAAATCACGATCAAACTTGTGTAGGAGTCATTAAAACTTACTATAACTGAAGTTAACCTTTGACATCTTAATTGGTGAATGGGAAACTTTAGACATCAGGCCCTCGAGTTAAGCAAATGGGGTAAAAAAAGCATTAACTTAGTTGAGAAATCTGATATTTAGCAAAGACGAGGTACGAAACAACGTTTTTTTATGATATTGGATAGAATATTAGGTACTTTTATAACTAATATTCTATTGTATTCTAATATTGAATGTATTTTATTATAACTACGTAAAACTTAAGAAAATAATAATTTTATATTTTCTATGCGAAGACTTTGTAACAATTACAAACCGAAGAACATTAATAAATTAGACGTAAGTCAAAGTTGCCATAAGTTTTTTTTTTTAAATTATAGGAAGGCAAGCAAGCAGACGGATTTCCTGATGGCAAAAAATTTACGCCACCTAGAGATACCAAAGATGATAATGGTGCGTTGCCAACCAGAGGCCGGGATATTAGGCCTCGAAAATAATTTATTAAAACTTGCAGTTTATGTTTCTTAGTTCTGGGGGGTGATTATGTATCTCAGTTGCCAACTCAAACTGCAAAAGTGTACATCAAATGACGTCATTTGGGTTTGCTATCTCTATCGTATTTCTCATGGGCACTGGAGATAGTACATATAAAACACGTCATTTGACAGCGATTTGATGTACACTCATCCATTTAAAGTTGGTAACTGAGTTACATAATCACCCCCCAGTTCTGTCTAGTTATAATTGACTACATTTTTGAATATTCGGTAAAATTTAACATATTATACTTTTGAATAATGAAGCTTTACATTGGTGAAACATATAACATCAATAAGACTAGTTGATTTTTTATGATATTGGAAGGCAAAAAAACAGACCGATTTCCTGATGGTGAGAAATCCACGCCGCCTACAGATAATAAAGATGGTAACGGTGCGTTCCCATCCCAAGGCTGGAATGTTAGGCCTCGTGTAAAAGTAAGTTTGCTGGTTACCTTATTCTCCGAATCGGAATACGTCAAGGGCCAAGCGCTTACGTTGTGTCGGATCGGTAAGACCAATTCGGAAGTCACTGCGAAACTCTACAACGTAGTCACGGTGCTAGTGATCGTCCAGAATTTTTATTGCCACTGACTACAAAATAAACATAACTGAAAAAACAGAATTACGAAGTGGGTGGTTAATGTCCATTACTAGATTTAACTGCCTTAAAAAAAAGAGTAGGGTCGATGTTCGAGACCTATATTTTTTTATGTATGTTAAGCAACTTCGCCGTCGTTTATCCACTTTAAAAATCTTTTTGTATTTAAATGAGTGCATTTCCGAGGTGGCCCCGTTTCCACTATTTTCACCACCCATTTCACTGAAGATGGAATCTCAGGAAAATACTATAATTTTGTGTCCTTAGACATCATTTATGGAATCGAAGTCGATTTTTTTTGTTGTTTTACTGCGTTTAAATTGTTTTATTTATAATTATAATTGTATGTATTTAATTTTTGCAATGACGCAGTTAATTTAGGTCCTTGATCGTTTCTGCATACAATGTACATGATAATGAGTACAGTATTTCTTTTCGCCTCTGTGGTCTAGCGGTCCGGGTGTTGGACTTGACTGCATGAGGTCCCGGGTTCGAATCCCGGGTCGGCAAACATGTTGGTCGGGATTGGAAATGTGCCCGGTTGGCGATAGGCTTGCCACCTATCACATTGTGGGACTTAGTGTCTTCCGGCTAGTCGTGGGTGCCTTGGTTGTACCTCTGCCTACCTCTTCGGGGATATGGGCGTGAAGATCAGTATTTATTTTTTTAGTTACAACAAAAACGTTGCAGAAATCAAAGGTACAACCTACCCCGAAGCTAATCTCATTAGTGACAATACAAGTCACTGCGAGTTTCTTTTTATACGTAACTAAGAACCATGTTGGATTTGGAGACAGAAATAACAATCATTATTATTGTCCTTCTCTCGTAGTTAGAGTTTATGCAATGTTATTTATTTGTTTGTCACTGGTAAGTACACTTGTTGTGCATGTGTCTCGTCTTCACAGAGTAAGCCATTCTTTCATGGGCCTATGTATTCTACAATAAACTTCCCAATTATATGAAAGAACTTCCAATTAATAAATTTAAAAAATGTGTTAAATGTAAATTAAATCAAAAGGGTTATTATAACATTGCTGAATATTTAGCAGATAAGACTGCTTGGGATTAATTGCTCCTCATGCCAATCGCTTATAATAATATTTAATGTATCATTACATTATTTCTTGTGAATATATTTTAAAATAAGAAAAAAAAAGACAAGTTCTTTGTATCTACCCATTATATTTACACATCAAAAATAATATTGTTGAGTTGTTTAAGTTTTAGCCCTGATGATGCTGTATAAGCGAAACCGGTAGGCTACTAATTACAAAGTAATAAATTATAAGTGATAAGTAAAACAGTACAAGAAATATGAAAAAAGACAAGCCCGCTGAGTTCTTGCCGGATCTTCTCAGTGTGCGGCCGCGTTCCGAGCCGGTGGTAGATTTATTATTATATAGACCCGTCACTAATGACTCTTGTAGGTTTATGTGAAATAAAGATTATTTATTATTATTATCATTTATTTTCAATGGCTCTAATTTTCTACGTCTATACATTTAATATAAAAAAAAATATTAAAAATATAAACATAAAAAACAGGGTACCAAAAACGGTGGTCTTACAACTAAACCGTCAGTGGTCGGCGACAGAGTGAGGAATCTCAGCACAATGCGTGCCGTCCCCAAAATTGCTGCCGTCTGAATTCGGCCCTTAACCCAGGGTTGTAGAGCGAGTCTCTTAAGATGTTCGTCGAGACTCTTCGCTATTAGACCGTTTACTGACACGACTATCGGGACAATTATTGTTGAGTCAACATCCCACATATCAGTAACCTCGTGCGCTAAGTCTATGTATTTTGTCAATTTTTCCTTCTCAGCTTTCACGAGGTTCAGGTCACATGGAACTGTGATATCAACAAAAAAAGCCCGGCGCTCCAACCGATCTACCAGCATGATATCAGGTTTATTGGCGACAATAGTCCTGTCCGTGATGATAGATCGGTCCCAGTAGAGCTTTGCATGGCTATTCTCAAGAACTGGCTCCGGTGTATACTTATAGTAAGGTATTTCAAAACCGACAAGTCCATATCGAAGAGCAAGTTGCTAGTGGATTATCTTGGCTACTTGGTTATGCCTGTGCAAGTACTCGCCTTTGGCAAGATGAGAACAACCGGAAATAATATGCCTAATAGATTCACCAGGACGATGGCACGCTCGACATGTCAACTGTGCCATCCCTCATGATGTATTTCCGATAGTTATTCGTCTTGACAACCTCGTCAGTAATTGCACAAGCAAAACCTTCGGTTTCACCAAAGAGGTCACCGAATCTTAACCAAGATACGGATGCTAGTGTATCAATATCAGGCCCATAAAGAACCTGATAAAATCGACCATGTAGTTCTTTGCCCTTCCATACATTCAAGCGATCCTGAGTACTAAGTACCACCGGTTTATGCCAATTCTCTTTACCTAAGGATAGCAGAGTCAGTCCGTTGTCCACTGACACTACATCACGATGCATTTCACACTCAACGTGTAGGAAGTATTCTCTAAGATTGTATCCTTCACGGTTATGAAGGTTTTTGGCATTTAGGAAGCCACGTCTTCCACATTCTCCACAGGAATTTAGAAAATTGTATCTGGGACCATCTCAGAAACATTGGGTATTTTTGAAATAAATTGTAAAATCACGACGTTGTAATGAAATAGCAATTGGAGTGTGTTTTTCAGTATTATTTCGCTTTTACTATTGTAAGTGTTCCTAACGCATATTTTTAAATGCCTAGACATAATTTTCAATTTGAAGTTAGTTTTGGGGCTTTCCTTTATTTCATTTAAGTTAGTAAGTAAGTAATAGTTTTCACGCCCATATACCCGTAGAGGTAGGCAGAGGCACAACCAGGGCATCCACAACTAGCCGAAGACACTAAGTCTTACAACGTGATAGGTGGCAAGCCTATCGCCAATCGGGCACATATCCACTCCCGTGCAACGTTATTTTTATTAGAAAATTGAAATATACATTTTATAATTTTTATTGGTGCTGGACCCAAGGATCGAACTCGGACCTCAAGAAGTCAAGCCCTGTTAGTAAGACTACAGAGGCGACAATTCATTTGTAGCGTCTTTAACAACGACAGTACTACTCGTATATGGGAATTACTGTATCTTAATTATAGCATTTTTATCAACGACAGTACTACTTGTGTATGGGTGTCACTGTATTTTAATTATAGCGTTTTTATCAACGACAGTACTACTCGTATATGGGAATTACTGTATCTTAATTATAGCATTTATATCAACGACAGTCCAACTCGTATAAGGGCAACAAGTGCTAAGCTCCGATATAATTTTCACATAATTTTTTGTTCTCGCAGCCAGGCGGTTATTAAGCTATCAGTGATAAATGAATATTGGATTATTTTGCTGCTCATTTAACAAGAACCGCGTGTGTTTGACTATTAAAGCTAATCAATAACCGAGCTTTTCAACTGTTATTTGTACTGTATTTGATTTGATTTCAATTTATTAGATACGTTTCTGACCTTAGATTTGTCCTCTTTTTGGCAGCACCCCGTTTACGTCTTTGGTTTATAAGCGATGTGAACTTGTATCACCAGAAAACTAATATTGCAGTGCCAAAAATACGTAAGGAGGTACTTCTAATATAAGCGTAATTTAGACGGATTTATTTTATAAAATGCACTAATAGAACTATACAAGCTCAGATTGCTATGACTGTCCTAAAGTAAGACCAGTTGCCACCATAATGACAGTGCTCGCTATTGTCTCTTTCCAAATTAGAGGGTAACCAGAACGTATACTCA
>NJDC01008722.1:10738-26994 GCA_002245475.1 Calephelis virginiensis
CCTGGATTAACATATAGGCTATTTTTATTCGCACACCGGGTTTCTGTGAAAACGCGGGCAACGCCGCAGGTAGCAGCTAGTAAAACATAAAACTTATATGGTTCTGTGTGTGTTTGTAGTTACTCATTGTACCAAATTTTTATGGCCGGGTAGATTTCATTCTTTTAGTTTAACTGTTGATAGATGTCCCAAAAGAAGGTTTCATGGTTTTTGAAGGTTTATATAATTTTAAAAGATCAAGGAGCTATTTTTGATGTTATTGTGAAAGGGTTTCGGCAGTTCTTTGTTCATAATATTTAGATAAATCTTTTCATTAAGTTCAAAGGCGCTTTAAAATTTCTTTTTTAGGCGAGTGTCGATTTGAAATACGTGGTTTTATAATAACTTTATTCTTAGTATATAGTGATAAATTAATATACATTTAGTCTTAATATATTCGCTGAGTATTGAACTTGCATGAGGTCCCGGGCTCGATTCCTGGGTCGGACAACAAAAAGAATATTTGGTTATTCCAATTTTGTAATAAATAAGACGTTGCTTAGGATTGGATATGTGTTCGGTTGGCGATAGGCTTGCCACCTATCACATTGTGGGACATAATGTTTTCGGCTAGTCTTGGGTGCCTCTGCCTACATTTTCAGGGATATGGGCGTGAAGGTTGTTTGTGTTATACTGATAAGAAACTTGGCATCTTTTAAGGTCGATCAAATTACAGATTGTTACCAATTATTGTGAGTGAACTTGGTCCAGTGATGACTGAATGTATAACAATATGTTGTTTATGATATTTTTATTTTATTTATAAAGTATCTTCACGCCCATATCCCAACCAATCCCGACCAACATTTTTTTTTATTAGAAAATTGGAAAAATCCAATTTTCTTTTTGTTGGCCGACCCGGGATTCGAACCCAGGACCTCATGCAGTCAAGTCCAACACTCGGACCGCTAGACCACAGAGGCGATATTATTTATAAAATTTTATTTATAAAAGACTTTTAAACATGAAAGATACTTAAGCCCGATTATTTTTTATTAAGTTAGAATGAAATTTTGTATTAAGTTTATCAAAAATTTTTTTGGATCACGGTAACGGTTTCATTTTTTTAAAATTTAAAACTAAGTTTAATAAAGAAAAAAGAAAAAAAAGTTTAATAGTCTTTCTAATTTATCTAAGATACTAAAATTTTAACATAAACTAGTGGTGCTCTTTTATATCTCTCTAATGTATAAAGAAGTCCATATCTGTCTATAATCCGTATGCCTTTTATCACAATCGGATCAGATCAGTAGCGTTACTTTTGAACCTTAATTCATGCCATATTGGAATTTGGAATCGAGTATGACATTTTAGATACTCTTTAACACGATACTGGCGAATTAATAATAATAATAAATCTTTATTTCACGTAAGCCTACAAGAGGCACCTGTGACGCGTCTATACAATAATAAATCTACCACCGGATCGGAACACGGCCGCACACTGAGAAGATCCGGCAAGAAACTCAGCGGTCTTGTTTTTTTTATAAATATGTTTACAATAATTAATGTAATGATACATTATATTTATAAGAGATTGGCCTAAGGAGCAATTACTCCCAAGCTATCTTATTAACTAAATATTCAGCAATGGCATAATAACCCTTTTCATTTAATTTACATTTAATACATTTCTTAAATTTATTAATTGGAAGTTTTTTCATATTATTCGGAAGTTTATAGTAGAACTGTATACATAGGCCCATGAAAGAATGGCTTACTCTGTGGAGACGAGACACATACACAACAAGATTATTTTTATTCCATGTATTGACACAGTTTATATCACAATTTCTTTTAAATAAAATTGAATTTCTGTGAACATACATTAAGTTTTCAAAGATATGCTGGGATGCTCCAGTTAGAATTTTGATTTCTTTGAATTTTCCTCTCAGGGAAACTCTTGGGCCTAGGTTATAAATTGCCCTTATGGCTCTCTTTTGTAATATAAATATAGTATTTACTTCGGCAGAACTCACCCAGAGAAGAATTCCATACGACATCAAGTCGTAAAAATGTGTGCTGTGAAAATAACTAAAATAAACAATCCATCCATTATTATTAACATTTAATTAATTTTGTTATAGAATTTATTTGTTACTAAATGTTGTTAACCCGCTAGTGTTTGAAGTACCTAAAATGACATTTAAACGATTTCAATTTCCAATGCGCGTGATATGGAGATTCAAGAGTATCGGTTTGCCTAGCTAAATATAGTAAAAGTTACATTAAGTTATATTAACCAACTAATTTACAAGTATGGTTTTGTATTTGTAATATTTTTAAGTTTTGTATTTGATTTGCCACAAATTTAGATTGCATCTGTATTTGGAATCATCACTCAGCAATTTCGATATATTTCATGATAAATATTCTTCATCAAGCAAAATGGAAATCTCTTCATCTATCGCATGACACTTCGATACGTGAAGCTGCCCTTCGCGTGAGTGTCCTCAACGTGAGTTTTAAAAATGAGTGATATATTTATCACCAGTGATATCAAAAACACTCGCTTATAATTCAGAAATAGCACCCCTGAGTGTAATAGATAGCTATTGTTCTGACCTACAAACTTTATTTGGACAATCACTAGATTACATTTAATTTTGGTCTTAATGAAAATGTATGTGTAACAAATGTATGTGTGTGTTTATTCCGACGGTCTCGACAGATTATAACTAAGCGTAGTGAAACTGCGAAAACCTACTTCAATTATTTTGTTAGGTCGTGAAATAATTCTTTTCTCGAAAGAAAGCTTATTCCGATATGCTTCCACATAAATTGTATCATAGACTAGCAGTTTCACGCAGCTTCGCCTGCGTAACTTGGCTTCTACTGCACCGTTTTTGATGAAACAAAGCCTATGTCACTCAGGGATTATGTAGCATTCTAAAGGTGAAAGATTTTTTTGAAATCAGTCCAGTAGTTTCGGAGCCTAATCATTTCAAACAAACAAACAAACAAAAAATCAAACCTTTCCTCTTTATAATATTAGGATAGACAAAAAGCACTAGTTGGATCCTGACAAAATTAATATGGGACTACTTCCGATGCTATGACTAGGTATTATAGTATTATTGCATTATAACGTGTCGAATTGAAACAATCTCGTTGGTCATGGGGCTGTCGTACACACCTAGCATCATCGACCAACAGCGGGGCACGAGTTCGATTCCCAAGGGGGCAGACATTGTTAAACGAACATTTATGTCTGCATTTCCGGGTCTGGGTGAGTATTATATTTATTCTGGTATCTATTTAAGTATTTCTATGTAATAGTATCGTTGATTAACCACCATAAACCAAGTGTATATTTGCTTCTTTAGGGGTTAGATTCAATTTGTGTAAAAAAAACAAAAACAAAAAAAACATCTTTTAAATCCACATATTCCGCAAATAAATTTCATTAAATTTCATAATTTAGATTCAATTTGTGTAAAAAAAACAAAAACAAAAAAACAACTTTTAAATACACATATTCCGCAAATAAATTTCATTTTATTTCAAAGAATCTGAAACTGGCGTGTTAGCACTAAAACAGTAATTATTGCGAAATAAGAAAGAATAATTTGCAAGGATTCGATACTCACTGCATACCAATGGACTTGGCGGAAAGATATATAAATGTGCAAGAATCCTGGTAAGTAACAATATCTTTACATCGAAAATTACCAGAGCGTATAAAATTTCGTCCAAACAAGTTGACAAATTAAACTCAACGAAGCATAAACATTCCGCTTGCAAGATTATGTGACACCTTAGCTATAACAAGGGTTTCTGTCAAGATAAATAGTACTACAGTCAAGAAGTTGTGGAGCTACTTCGGTGATATTGTTAACAAGCTGAGGCCTGAGATCTTACCTGAGATGTATTTTCTTTGTAAACGCACATATTTTGTTTCCTCGTCTATTCATTTTAATGATACTTGAGATATGAATAGACTAAAGTAGTTGCCTGTGCTTTATAACCGACTTCGAAAAATAGGAGGTTCTCAATTTCGCCAAAGTTTCGGAACCGATTTACGTAATTATTTTTTTGTTCGACGCTGAATAGTTTCGAATTGGTCCCATTGAAGTTTGATTCAGGTAGGCCCATTAGTTTTTATATTATAAGCATTTTTATGTACCTATCCGGATGTCTATTTTTATTAAATTGAATCATATCAGCAAATAAACTAAAAAGTATTAAATAAAATAACTACGTTAAAACAACCGACTTTAAAACTAAAAAGCGAAAAATAATAAAGATTTAATCTTAATTATATTCTACCTATTATTTATTTGATATTTTTCATCGTCGGCGCTTGGTGAAACTTCCAAATATTATATTATTTTTATAGAGTATTCCAAATTTTATAGAGTAGTTTAAGTTTTAGCTCTGATGATGCTGTATTTAAGCGAAACCGGTAGGCTCTTTACAAAATAATAAATTATAAATGATACGTAAAACAGTACATGTGTTTCTTTATTTAAAAATATGAATACCTATTATTTCTATGTGCTATACTAATAAGTCTGAAGTCGGTGCCAAGCCAATTTAATACTTACTTGTAATATAATAAATAGTTTAAGTCTTGGAACTATCTTCAAACCTATTAGTAAACAGCACATTTATATAATAGGTAGTAGGTATATAATCAGCTAATATTAAATCTTCATTATTTTTTAATTTCTAGTTTTGAAGCCGGTTTTTTTAACGTAGTTATTTTTATTCGCTTGAAAGCACCTTCTCTCTTCATTAATTAAGTTAATGTTCTGAATATTTTTTTATGTGATAAGATAGCGAACAAACATAAGGTAATGTTCACATCTATACTTGACGCAATAGGGTTTTAATTAGAGATGTGCCGATCGTGACTTTGACCGTCTAGCTGACTACCCGATTAATCGGCTACAAAGACGCCGACTAGTCGGCCTAGCCGATCACGGGTTTGGGGTCGATATTTTAATGAATTTAGGTCACATACAGTTTTTAATTTTTTTTTTATTTAAAAATCACTATAGCTAGACTAATTGTTCACTTAGTAATTAAAGTTTTCCTTATTTTTTTAACCTTTTTATACAGTACGTACACTATAGTGTTATAATACTATTTTTTTAATATTATTTCATAAATAATATTAAAAAAATAGTAATAATATTTAAAAAAATAGTATTATTTATTTTTCTTTTGAAGTCAGAAATGGTGGACTGTTTATTGTTATAAAAATCATTTAATTTTACTAGATTACCAAAGGAAAATTAAATTGAATTTAAACTGATTCTAGGTATAATAAAAATAATTATTAAAGATCAATTTTAATTTAATTCACATGTGTATTTTATTTCGAGATAAATACCTACAAAATAAGAAGCCGGATAGTCGGCGCTTTTAGCCGACTATTTGCCGACTAGTCGGCACATCCCTAGTTGTAATGTTATTTTTTTCATTTTAACATTAACTGTTCTGTAGTGAAGAATCAAACGAATTGCATTATCTACGTACGTACAAATAATACATACGTAGGTATAAGTAGGTAATTTCATGGCATCGGCAAATCACAGCAAAAGTCGAATGAGCTCGTGGCATTTTTTAAAAGATCACGGAAACAAATAACAATGTCACCACTTGTCTAGACGCTAGCATTTTTGTCATTTAAACTTTATTGTACCTACACAAATAAAAATTGCGAGTACAAAAGGCGAACTTAATGCTATATGTATTTTCTCCCATTCAACCTTTAGGCATAATTTAGGCAACCTCTAAACCAAATATACAAAAAAAAGATTCGCTACTACAGCACCACAAAAACCGCTTAGGGCCTTAGTCATTGGCTATCTTTGTATGAGTGTGCAATTTCTAACGTTTGTAGGTAGTTTTTATACTGTTTCATATTAGCACTGTAACACGATGCTTCTGATGGTAAGATATAACCGTGGCCTATAGATATCATAGATAGCGCGTCTCTATCTTGAGGTGTAATGCCATTTGTATAAGTCTTCTGGGTTGGGTACTCTACACATACAAGTATCAGGTAGTTATTAAGTGTCACATTCGTATTTGTAAAGACGTAGTATATAAAGTAAGATGTAAGGGATTAAGGCCCCATACTTAGTCAGCTAGAACAGCCAATCAGCGCACTCCCCCGTTCCATGATTACTATGAAATATTGCGCTCTAAAGTAAATGTCTTAAGCGCCAAATCACTATTTTTAACACTATAAATGTAATTTGAAAAAAAAATATAAAAACTGAAACAGTTATCTTTTAGGTATAATACTTATCTATGTTTGTGTTAAATCTGGTGTCGATATTTTCATAATTGAAGTAGACAGATGGGTTTTGCTTTCAAAAAAGGGTTAAATTTTGATTTTTTTCTATCGAGTAAAGTGAAATGAATCGTGTTTTGGAAACACTAGTCTTATAAAGCATATTAATGTTAATCTTGTGTATTTTTGTCGCCAAGATCCATAATTATATATTGCTGACGTATTTTAGCATACATTGCCCCTTAAGCACGTTCTTTGATCATAATTCTCGTTGATCATTCATCAGACCACGCCATGGGTCTTACAGCGTAATTACTTATTATTCAAAATTATTATCTCCTCTGTAGACTAGTGGTCCGATGTTAACGTTAGACATGGGATCGTGGACACGATTCCCGAGTCAGGCAACTAAAAATAAGTTTTTTTTTTTCAAATAAAACAAATTTGCACGGTATAGGGTTTGCGATGGGATTGCCAGCTGTCACATTGTGAGACTAACAGAGAGTTTCCGAAACACCAATCAATTTTTCATGTCACGATCACGATGTACCCAAGCGATCACGTAGGTAAATCGACAGTCGTATATCTGTAAAAATTTTAATAGTGATTTCCCTGGCTACATCATGATATGCCGGTTTATTGTAGTCTGTCCAGGCAAATCTCCATTTGCACGATTTAACGATTAGCCCATGACATATTAAGCACATAAAATGGCTAGTTCGCAAAATTCGTAGACCGACCCAACCCTGTCTCAAATCTTGTATCAAAGAGAGATTCAATTACAAACTTCTCCACATCCTAAACATCTTCACGACCTTCGCATTTATAATATTATGGGCAATGTTGTGATGGGATACTCAAATACTAACAGTTACAAACTTGTTCCCCAGAGTTCTAGCGTTCAAGGTTTTATTTGGATACTTTAGCTAAGTGCCGATAATTAGTTTAGTTACTGTTTTCACGGCGACGCCCGCGTTTTATAATTACTAGTGATCGCCCCTTGGTCGAAATTCGACCACAATGAATTTTAATATCTTGTTGATAAGAACGCCATCTTCATTTTTCAAGACCAACTACTTTGTTTCTAAACTTTTTAGTGTGCCATCTGTTATCTTTTATCGTTATAATCAATATATTTCTTTGTGTGTGTCAAATGCATGGTAGTGTGGGTAATGTTTTATTTATTGATTTAATGTTCTTTATAAGCATTATTATTGAAAAATATTAGCGTTCTGCACTTTTCCTACACATAAACTATAAGTGTGCCAAATTTTATGCTCCTCCATCAGTGCAATTTTCGTAAAAAGGGGTCAAAAATGGTTTTTGCTTCACGTATAATATAAAGATTTGGTTATTTAAATCGGACTAAATGGCTGGTAGCTACAGAATTTGTTCAAAATTGGTTCACACCTTTCCGTTGTAAAGTACGTAAGCCTGACTCGCACCACGAGATGTATATGTAGGTATGCGATAATAGAATAAGAAGGCGAAAGGAGTATATTTTTAAACTAAGGCGGAGGTTCTCAATTTGACTGGATGTTTTTTTGTTTGTTACTCGATTACTCCGTTAATGGAAAACCGATTTTGATAAAAAAAAACAAATAAACCTCTATGTTCCTATTTATGCATACATACATATCTTCACGTCAAGTCCCTTACGGGGTAGGCAGAGAGTATCGAGTGCCAGACCTCACAATACTGACAAACCTATCTGGCTTCCTTTACATTCATTAATTACCCTTTTCATACAAACACGCTGGTTTCGGAGAGATAATATCCGATTGATCTGATCGTAGAATGTTAACCTTGGTCTCCTCGGGTACCTATATCCATCCACATTCGCATTGTATATCTGCTCTGTCAATCTTTCATCTGACATTCTTTCCACATGCCTGAACCAGCGGAGCATACCCTTTCGCATTTTAACACTAACACTTTCTTTCAATCCCACTCTTTCTCGCATCTAATCCTAAATTCCTATTTATAAATGCGACCAATCAAGTTGAAACCTCCTCCTTTTTGGAGTCAGTTAAATAAGTGTTAAGCCGAAGTCAAATTAAAGAAACAAGTCTTTATTGCACATACTAGACCTGCTGGCATGTTATTTCAATACCATGCTAATTAAAAGAAACTTAACCCTGTAATGTATACGTTAATGTAATATGTCCGATAACATATTGTATTTTCGTTGTGTTTCTTCTCATAATGGACATCGTTTTACTTCGAGGCATATACCTGGGAAATGATCGTTCATTAATATGATGTATACTTCTCATAGATTTTCTAATAGCAACCTATTTAGCTTGATTTGCGTTAATATTAGATACTTTGTTTAGCTACTAGCTAACCCAGTGAACTTTGAGTTTACCTGACAATTGGAAGTATCACATTACTTTAGTTTATTGCAAAAATATGGCGCCTTCAAGAGCAGAGCAATGGGATATTGTGTTGTAATAATATCTAACGACCATTTTTGGCTTATATGAAACTCCTATAAATTGACACCAGTTGTCGACGCTCTGTTGCATAATGAGACCATTATCCAAATTAAATAGAAAAAAATGCCCATTATCTTACAAGAGGCACTTATGACGCATCTATATAATATTAAATCTACCACCTGATAAACGCGGCCACGCACTGAGAAGATTCGGCAAGAAATTCCAACGGACTTGTCTTTTTTCCTTATTTTAAAATCTGTATAATATTTAAAGTCATGATACATTATATTTTTAAGAGATTGGCATGAGGAACAATTAATCACAAGCATTTTTATCTGCTTCTTCTTAAATTTAACATTTTCCATAAATTTATTGATTGCAAGGTCTCTCGGCCATATTGGCTTGGGACATATGACCGGATAATCGGATAGTTTATTCGGTTAAATGTATTGTTTAAAAGTATACAAGAAATATATATTTTAAAGATTGGCATGACCAGCAACTAATGCCAAGCGGTCTTATTTTAGCTAAATATTCAGCAATGGTATAATAACCTTTTTCATTTCATTTGCATTTAACACATTTCTTAAATTTATTACTTAGAAGTTCTTACATTTAATTGGGAAGTTTATTGTAAAACCGTATACATTGGCTCATGAAAGAATGGCTTACTCTATGGAAACGAGACACATGCACAGTAAGTGTCTATCACAATTTCTTTTAAATTAACTTAAACTGCCCTACCCTATCTTTCAAGTTGGATCAAACTGCACACGGTGTCCAAATTTCATTGAAATCGGTTAAGTAGTTTTAGGAGTCTATCGCGGACAACGACACGTAATTTATAGATAGATATTGAGATTTTCAAAGATATACTGGGATGTAACTGTTAGAATTTTGATTTCATTGATTTTTCCCTGAGCGAATATTGACAGCGAAGGCTAACCTCACTGTTGACTATAGTTTGCGGGCTCAAACCCAGCATTGGTTTCTATACCTTAATTCAATTTCGTCTATTTTAGCGTAAATCCTCGCCTGGTTCGATCTGGATAGAAGGGCAGCCGGTAGACTAGCAGACATGGTTTAAGATCCTGACCGGTAGCGTCGCGACAGTAGCAATTATGTCTTAAGTAAAGGCTGTCTTTTATCAATTTTGTATTTAGAAGAATCGTATGTTTGTTCGCTATCTTAGAACATAAAAACATAATAAAAAAAGTCATTACGTCCAATAATTAATTTTATGGTTGGAAGAGAACCAAATTCACATTAACCTCATTTCACTCATTCTATAATACCCCATTACAAGTGTAAATGTGAGAAAGCCGCAGATGTGCACATTTGAGTACTATGTTTCTTTTTTCCCGTATGATAAACAAGAGAGCAAATACATTACTAGAAATTCGACAGTTGTAGTTCTGGTACTTTAAACCTTTTGGAGAAAATAAATATTTTTAATTTTTTTAAAGAAATAAGACAGTTATGGTTCTGATATCTTAGAGTTTTGTCGTACGAATAAATCCGACACTAATAGTCTCGGTAATTTACTTTTTTGGTCGAATAAATAAATACATTTGAAGATTTCAGACAGTTTATAGTGCTGGTGTGTTAGAAAGTTTTATAGAAAATAAAAGCTTTCGAAAAAATTCGACAAGTAACTTTTTGATATTTAATTTTATTTATAGATAATGAATTAAAACGGCTGAAATAATATTTAAATACCCAGAATACAACATAGAGCTTTGAATAATATCCTTAACCTTGTGGTTTTCTTCGTTTGTCTCTTCCTTTATAGATTGTGCATTCCATGTCTATGTCATATTCCATGTACATGTATATAGTATATTTATTATATTTAACATGTATGTATTACATGAAATAAAACAATTTATTTATTAGATTAACATTAGTTTTGTTTTATGAAGCCCTTAAGAAAAGTATCTTCACGCCCATATCTCCGAAAAGGTAGGCAGAGGTACAACCAAGGCACCCACGACTAGCCGAAGACACTAAGTCTATATAAGATACTAGGTGGCAAGCCTATCGCCAATCGATGAAGCCCTTAGTTTTTAAAATTACATAAGTTACCTCCTTCACCCTAAGGTTGTCTGGCAAAATTCGATCTGAAGCGATAAGACCGCCTTTGTGCACCTGAGTTAAACATTATAAGTGAAAGAGTGTGTATTATTTTGTAAATTTTGGTTCATAATAAAGTGTATTCAATAGTTCATTCATTCATAATTTTGAATAAATGACACGGTTATAGTTACTGTATTTTAGTACCTATTTGAGAAAGTAAATATGTGCCTCTGTGGTCTAGCGGTTTAGGTGTTGGACTTGACTGCAAGAGGTCCCGGGTTCGAATCCCGGGTCGGGCAACAAAAATTTAGTTTTTCCAATTTTCTAATAAAAAAAAATGTTGCTCGGGATTGGATATGTGCTCGGTTGGCGATAGGCTTGCCACCTATTAGTAGGGGAGCCCAAGAGGGGATTTTTGGACTAACTCAGGCGCGTCAGATTAAGATATGGGAGATACCCTTTACCATTGTTAAACACCTCCATTATGTATCAAATCTCTACATAGAGACGCGCATGTAGGGTTGTCTGTCTAATTTTTTTTGGCTTGAAAATATACTCGCGCATGTCAGATTAAAGTACGGCGAGCTTATTGCATGCCAATAAGTCCATGTTTAAATTTTCTTTGACAGGACGTACGGGAGTAGGAGTTTCAGAAACTTTCAAAAACCAAGTTATATGTGTTAATTGTCCATTATAGCAATCTGTCTGATTGACATATTTCTGTCATCGGAGACACATTAAGCATATATATTATTAATATCTGATGTGTTCGGCTATGATCAAGTGACTGAAATTGCTATTTTATATTTATTATAGTAAATTAAAATTAAATAGTAAAGTAAATTTTATATTTATTGTAGTAGTATTAAGTTTATTATAGTATCTTTACGCCCATATCCCCGAAGAGGTAGACGGAGGCACAACCAGTGCACCCACGACTAGCCGAAGATATTTAGTTAATAGTAAACAAGAAACTATTTTATCGAATTCGTTGAATTTATTTGTAACTAAATGTTAATAATCCGCTAGTAATGTCTTCAAAAATATTTTTTTTTGATATTTGAAGGCAATCAAGCAGACGAATTTCCTAATGGTAAGAAATTCACGCCACCTAGAGACTAACGTAGTTAGAGGTAAGGTAACCTTCCAAACCGGAACACGATTCCAATTTCCAATTCGCATGTTATCGAGATTCAAAAGCAACCCTACTCATGCTGCTGAAAAATTGGAACTGATTGGCTTAAGCGTAACATAAAATGTACCGTAGAAACGCACAAGTATTACATTTTAAAAAGTGTTTGTAATTGAATTTCGCCAACAATAAAATAACTTCGTTACTTAAAACCGACTTCAAAACTAAAAAGTAAAAAATTATAAATATTTAATATTAATTATATACTTCCTATAAATTATATGTGCTATTTGTTTACTAATAGGTTTGAAATTGGTGCCAATCTAATTTAATAATTACTTCTTACCTATATCTAAAATTCTCGTGTCACGGTGTGCGTGATTGAACTCCTCCGAAATGGCTAGACCGATTTTCATGAAATTTGTTAGCATATTGAGTAGGTCTGAGAATCGGCATCTATTCGGTCATACATACCCCCTTAGTGACGGGGGTGACTCGTCCCAATTTTTTTCACTAAAATCACATTAAAATTATAGCAGATCAACGTCTGCGGGGGTTACGACTAAGTTGTATGCTCGAGAAGTAGTAGAAGAATTCCTTCCCTCTTTGAAGTACATAAATTAACAACTTTGCATAAAATATTTGCTGCGAGTTATTTGCTATAATTAAGAATACTTTTTAAATTCCAATATTATTTTCCTAACTTCCTTTAATGCTTGAGATCCTTAGACCTTCAATATTAAATTGGACATGTAAATATTTCGTAACAGACTTCGGATTTTTGGAATGTAGTCTAGAAAAAGAACGACTTCCTAAATAAACGCAAAGGTGACCTATATAATATGTATGTCCGTGTTACCCATTTTGTAGAATTTTTAGAGTAATATTTTAATCGTCTCTGTGGTCTAGCGGTTCTATTGAACTTGACTTTATGAGGACTGGAGTTCAATTCCCGGGTCGGGCAACAAAAAGAAGTGGTTTTTCCAATTTTCTAATAAAAAGCAGTGGTATATGTTGTCAATACATTTGTATGTTTGTAGTTGTAGTTGTTTTTTTTTTATATTGACAAACTTTTTTTTGTGTCTATATAAAACATAAAGTGTATTAATGGGATCAGTTGCCGGATTCAAAACATTCATTAGGTCAACTGATCCCGCGGGATGAATTCAAGTGGCCTAAGTTGAAGTTGTGCCGAAAAATTTCAGATACTACGTTTTGCTTTTGACAAGATGATCTATTCCACAGTCGAATACTGGTTTAATAAAATTATTGAACTATTTATCTTATGTCATACAACAGCTAGCCCGGTTGTCTATTAATCTATTTCTATCGCCACAAAGCCATTGTTTGTCACTGTCATGTTCCGATTTGGCGACCACTAAACTTACCCAAGAGGTTTAACGTCCCAGTTACAGGTAAGCAACTCATCTTTAACATATTGGGTGTCTCTAGACTACGTGTACTTACAAATGACAGGAAATCAGCTACTTGTTTGCATTGCTATACTTGTAGCTGGCTTGTGTTCTTTAGAAGAACCCGAGAAGATAGTCCTGTATGTATTAAACTCCAGTCTTTAAGAGTTCAAGTTAATATGCTCCGTTACTTACTTTTTAATAGGTGACTAGGAAATTTATCGTCGAGCTAAAACCTAAAATAATGATATTTTTAATAAGCAGCTATGAACATGACTGTACTTAATGTAACTAACGCATTTGATTAATTTAAATATATTGAAAAGCTTTCAACGAAAGAGAATTTCCTTTGCATTTCTAATCAAATATTTACTTTTCCTGAATAAAAAATACAAGGATTTTAAATTAAAGTTTATTTAAGAGCTCACAAGAACCAATTTGGGAGATTCAAAACAACTTTGTAAAATTACTGTCATTTCAGAAGACGTTTTTCTTAAAAGTACAATTGCGTCCAAAAATTTTCAAATTACCATTATTTTTTTTGTACTGCGCAAAGACATAATAAAATCTTCTTTGTTGTTAATATCACAATAAAATATTTGAACTGTTTTTTTGGTACAAATAACAGATGAAAAGCGATGTTCTTCCGTGCGATTTCGACAACCTTTCTTATCTCGCACAACACCATTGTAAAACAAGTTACCAACTGCGGTAGATATTTACAAACAAATAAAATGATAAGAGTTAGGAACCTTTAGAAAAACAGCGTATTCATTCCTTAAAAGTAGCAACATGTCTGTGATACTCCTGGTGTTGCGGAGGTCCGTGGACAGCTATAGTATATTACAATCCGATGACTCACATGCTCGTTTGCCTCCTCTTCCATAAAAAAAAATTAAAAGTTTTGTCTGTCTGTTTTAATTTGCATATCGGACCGATTTTGATAGAAATCTTATTAGCGAATGGGTAAATACGAAGACTTATTTCATAAGTAATGACATGAATGCATTCAGTGTAAAAATAGCAGGCATCGATAGAAACACAATAGGTAATGTGAATTGGCAATTATTATTTTCTATAATGTATCGTCAAATTTTCAACCGAGTTAAAAAAACGAGGAGGTTATCAATTCGGCCGGTATATTTTCTTTTTTTGTGTATGTACACCGATTTTTCCATGGTTTCTGAACCGATTTACGTAATTCTTTTTTTTGTTTGATGCGGAAGAGTTTCGAATTGGTCCCATTGAAGTTTGATTCAGGTAGGTCATTAGTTTTTGTTTTATGAGCATTTTTTACCTATTTTCACCCATCCTGATGTTAATTTTTATTAAATTTAATCATATCAGCTATAAACTAAAAAGTATTAAATAGACATAACTACTTCAATTAAAACAGACTTCAAAACTAAAAAGTGGAAAATGATGAATGTTTACTATTAATTACATACTACCTATTTCTTATACGCGCTATTTACTTATAGGCTTAAATTCGGTGCCAAGCCAATTTAATACTTACTTGTAATATAATTAATAGTTTAAGTCTTGGAACTAACTTCAGACCTAATAGTAAATAGCGCATAGAAGAAATAGGTACCTAGTATAAATTAATATTAAATCTTTATTATTTTTACTTTTTAGTTTTGAAGTCGGTTATAATTAACGTAGTTATTTTTATTGTCATTTCGTGGGTATGGCAAATATAACGTCTATTTAGATTTTAGAGCTGATTAACAGTAAAATAAACAGTGACTTGATGGGTCCAACATTACTAAAGTGAAGACGACTATGTATTAAAGAAGTCTTAAAATATACCTAATTGGTCCAGAAAAAGAGCTACATACACAGCCACTTGGTGATCTTAAGTGAAAATTGGCATAAAGCAGAAAAGTTCAACAATAGAGACATCTCTGAATTGAGCTTTCTGGCGCAAATGTAGTGTCACGCGAAGCCTCATAATCTGAGACTGAGCGGAACAAAGTAGAAGAAGAAGAGTGACGTAAAGAAAGAAAGTATCTTCACGCCCGCATGCCCGAAGATATTGACAGAGGTACAATCACGATACTCATGACTAACCGAAGGAACTTAAGTCCCACAATTTAATAGGCAGCAAACCAATCACCAACCTATATAGCTTATACTCGAACACGAGATTTTATGTACTGAACGCCACTTTACCCCAGAAGATAAGGCCACTTTACCCCAGAGGCAATAAAAGAATACTATAGGATTGGAATTTGGTGCATTTAAATAAATAAATAAATAAATATCTCTGGACAAGTTTCACAAATTAAATCCAAATTAAGCAAATTATATGCTTGTGTTAAGGGTGTTAGTCAACGATTCTAATACATAGAAATACTTAAATAGATACAAGAATAAATTTAATAAACACCTAGATTCCTTCCGCCATAACGTCATGACGTGTTCCGGTTTGGAGGGTAAGGTAGCCGGTAAACTTGCTTTTGCTAGAGGCCTAACATCCCGGCCTCAAGTTGGCATCTCACCATTACCACCTTTGGTGTCTCTAGGCGGCGTGAATTTCTTACCATCGGGAAATCCGTCTGCTTGTTTGCCTTCCAATATCATAAAAAAAGACCCGGAAATGCAGACATCTAAATGCTCATCACACAAATGCCTGCCCCCGTCGGGAATCGAACCCGAGCCACTCGACCAACAAGGTGGTCTATTTATTGATAAATATCCATTAATATGAAGTAAACAAAACAAAGATCGAAACTTAGTCAAGTATAACGCTCGCTATCGATAAACTTGCAAACAAAACAAGTTTTCCCTCAAACAATCGCATGCTTTGTCTAAACATTCGACTCCATTGTATGACTTAAGTTTAGCTTAGCTAAACTAAATTGCAGCATATCACGGCCGATCGGTTCCAAATATATTTTTAAAAA
>NJDC01008722.1:27403-41226 GCA_002245475.1 Calephelis virginiensis
TACAGCCACGAAATTCTTTTGCTTTTTTGTCTTCTAGTATTTTTCAAAAAAAATTCAAGGAGAACAATAAAACCCTCTCTTGTTAACTGTCTAATGTTCTGTCGACGTCGTTGATTAGCAAATAAACATGCAATTCGATAACAATGTAGTGATAGTTATTTTTTTGCGCACTGACAAAACTAATTTTGAGTTATCGATAAATTCTTTTAATTTAGAAAGAGACAAACACGTTTAGTGCTATCATATTAGTTTGTAGGTACATGATATTTCTACAGACTTCAATCTATTACTCGGAACATCGGAATTAAAGACTACGTCTGAACTAATCTGACATCTCGAAAATGTTCCATATTCATTTCTTTTTATCGGAAAAAGAAAGCATAAAACTTAGTTTAGTTGGTGCGTTTTAGCGACACTAACGAACAGCAATTGATTTTTATATAACTAGCTGTCGTAGCGGAATTCGTTCCGCCTGTTCTGTTTGTATGGGAAAACTTAAAATTTTCTTTTTCTAGTTTCTTAGCTGTTTTTCCCTTTTCTTTATCGTTTAAACCTTCCGTGGACTTCCACAAATAATTCAAAACCATAATTATTCGAATCGGTCTACCGGTTTTTATATTTAATATTTTTATATATAAAGAAAAGAGAAGAGAGAAGTACATTTGTTAATGTTTCCGGGAATTAAATTTATTAAGTACAAGCTGACCCGGCAGATGTTGACCTGTTACTTTTATTAATGTGATTTTTGTTAAAAAGTTGGGATGAATGACCTTACACTTAGAGGTATGAAAAATAGATGTTGGCCGATTCTCAGACCAGACCAGACAATATGTTCACAAAATTTCATGAGAAACGGTCCAGCCGTTTCGGAGGAGTACGGGAACGAATATTGTGACATGAGAATTTTATATATAAGATATCATTATTTTTTAAAAATGTACTCAGATATCATAAAAACAATTTTGAAATATAATTTCGAATCTTATTCTCAACATATATTTCGATATGATATATTATAAATTACAAACGCAAATAAACGTTTTTGTTACAATTCAGTGAACTAAAATAGAATTTGTAACTACCGCCATGTTGTATAATAATGAAGAGCTCATAGCAAGAAATCATTCCCCTGGCAGGATTATAAGCATTAAATAATTGAGGGAGATTAATCCGATTACTCCCGACTTAGGGTAGAATAAAACAACTGTATGGAACGCTTATAATATATTGCTTTTGGTTTTCATACGGAATATCTATTGTCCGTGATTTTAAATGCTTTTTGGGAGAACGAGAACGAGAAATAAATATGTAAATAAGTAAGTTTCTTCATGCCCATATGCCCGTATAGAGGTACATCCAGGGCATCCATGACTAGCCGAAGACACTAATGCCCGATTTCACCAAGAGCCCCTACACTTTAGGGGACCATTTTATGTATTTTAGGGGACCATTTTATGTATTTTAGGGGACTGTTTTATATTGAATGAAAATTTGAAATACACATTTTCTGTTTTTTTGTTGCCCGACCCGGGGATTGAAACCGGGGCCTCAAGAAGCCAAGCCCAATGCCAGACCGCTAGACTACAGAGCCAATAAATAATTTTAAGTACGACTTAATTATTTTTTACATTACATACAAAGTTATGTATATTTCATAAATAATTATAGAATACCAATTCATTTTTTTAATTTAATATGTAAATGTATCCAAAGTAATGAGTACAAATTACCTCGGAAATATTCCATAACAAATATTTCGTGCCTGAGAAGATCCCTAAATATCATAGGAATATTATGTTATATAAAAAACAATTAAAAAAATGTCATTTGTAATTTTAAAAAAATATAGGTTTTACAGTACATAGCCGTTTAATTTAAATTAAAATAAGTAGGAGCGGATTTTTTGACAATACTTCGATTGCCAAATGACATGATAAAATATTTCCATTTGTCGTTGTTTTAAGCCAGTGGTTCTCAAATTATGCCACAAGGGGTATTTGAAATAACATGAAGATTTTTCTTTCCTTTCAAATAAATAAATAAATTAAAAATACATTTAAATTTAACGTAGATCGATGGTTAAGTTGTTCCCCTGAAATTAATATGTAAAGTTCAATACAATCATAGATACAAACATAATCCGTTGTATAAAGTCATTTGTGGGGGCAAAAGGGCTGAGTAATCACGAAATCGTTCCGTCAAGGTTGTCATTGCTAAGCTCAGCCATTTGGTCCGATTAAGGGACAATTGTTATCACGGATACAGTTATATATAGAATACGCCTACTGCATTTTGCGAGTCACTAACGAGAAATGGTTATATGTCAATAAAATAATAGGATTTTTGGTGTAGGGAATGACTAGTGAAATAATCTATGTGGACTCTATGTGTTTGGAGGGAAGGTTTAGGGTATTTTACCTAACTAGAGGAATAAGGGTGCGCAAGGTGTAGCATTAGCACATAAATAAAATAGGCTTCTAAATACTTATCACGTAGCACTTTAAGTATATAGTACACTTGTAGTAAACAGTGGCCAGTCCAAATAGGGATTTTTTTATGATATTGGAAGGCAAACAAGCAGACGGATTTCCTGATGGTAGGAAATTCACGCCGTCTAGAGACACCAAAGGTGGTAACAGTGTGTTGCCAACCTAAGACCGGGATGTTAGGCCTCGATTGTTACTAATAATAGAACGCCTCGTTGGTCGATTGACTAGCATACTCGCCTAACTACACCGACTAACCGCGAGGCTCAAGTTCGATTCCCGACAGAAGCAGGCATTTGTGTGATGAACATTTAGATGTCTGCATTTCTGGGTCTGGGTGCTTATTACATGTTTTATTTTAGTATATAATTAAGTATTTCTATGTATTAGTATCTGTTGTTGACTAACACCCATAACACAAGCATATAATTTGTTAACTTTGGGGTTAGATTCAATTTGCGTTAATTGTCCAGAGATATTTAATTACTTTACAATTATAGTTAGCATTCGCACTTAACACTTATTAAAATGCGCACGGGCTAATACAAAATTTAAACAGTAACAAACATGAAAATATTTATCAAAATTGTCTGGTGTACCTAAACAATATAGCAAGTAAACTAATATTAAATATTATTTTAGCATTAGTCTTTGTTATATGATCTGGGCTCTAAGCACGGAAGGGATGAAATGTGACGGGGTGTAAATATGTCTCTAAAAAGTTATTTGCGATCCACAGTAGGGATTTTGATCATTTAACAGATTTATATTCATCTCGAGATGATAGTGGATCTCAAACTTTGTATTACCTGCCTGTGGGTGTCATGTTAGGGTCACTTTCAAAGGACCGGCCAAATTTTAAGATCAGTGAGTTAATGATAAAACGATAATTCATTTCGAATATTATTGTCAAATTGTAATAATTGTTGATATAAACATTAATTCAAAATAGTCCGCAGAAACACTTGTTGTCACGCTATGTTCTACCTAGAACGATTCATGACGTTACCAGTTTGCGCATGCCATTGCGGTCGCCGGAATCAGTGGAATGGTTTGTTTACGTTATAATTATATGTCATAACTCATACGTTATGATACGTCTTGTATTTTGCGTCTGATATAATTACATTTTGTATTTTTCTTTATTTTTTTATTATTTCATAGATAGAAAATGTTCTTTTAAATTAATCCTTTAATTGGCCGGTCCTTCAAATGTTAGGTACCCAGTCTATAAAAATACAATGTCACAGTTTCTGCACATATGAAACATCATGTAAATCGAATTGGGATATTTCATATTACATTTCTGAATCAAAAACATTGTAAGTAATGTTGTCACCGCCTTTCCTATTCCTGCTTAATAACGTCATTGCCAATCACTATCATGTTCCGGATTGGAGCGTTGGATTGACGCTAAATTTAATCCCCTAAGTCTTCATCATCTATGTTGGTGCTACTTTTGTTGCGTTGATGATAATTATTTTTTTAATTGGTACTAGGTATCTCCTTTTAACTAAAATAATGAAAGAGACAAAACGCGTTTAATATTGTCAAATTAGTTTGTACATGATAGTTTTACAGACTTTTAATCTATTCACCGGTATACTTTGATTGAAATTGTCACGAGTTGATATAAAGTAAAAAAGAAAAGTATTTTCACGCCTTTATCCCCGAAGAGGCAGGCAGAGGCACAACCATGGCACCCACGACTAGCCGAAGACACTAAGTCCCACAATGTGATAGGCGGCAAGCCTATCGCCATTCGGGTACATATCCAATCCCGAGCAACATTTTTTTTAAAACCCACATTTTCTTTTTGTTGCCCGACCCGGGACTTCATAAAGTCAAGTCCAACACCCGGACCTCTAGACCACAGAGGCTCACGTGTTTAAAATGTTCCATCTCTTTTGTATTTGTTTCATTGGAAAAAGACAGCATAGCTACGCATATTATTTGGTGCTCAGTGAAATTGCTGCCGCTATCAACTAAATAAACCTATATGACTCAAACAATGGAGCGGTCAAGATATGTTAGAACCAAGTTTAATTATTTGTTCGTGAGCTCCAGGATATTCCAATTAATGTGGACCCTCGTTGAACTTGCCAGAGAATATGAGTCCGTTGATTGTCGAAACATTGGATTTGAAAACTAATTCCTAACGTAATGAAAATGTTTGAATTGCATGTTTACTGAACATGATGGTGAAATAAGGACTATGTAAACTAGGTACTTGTGTTTGTACTTGTATTTGTACTTGTTTGTACTTTTTTATGATATTGGAAGGCAAACAAGCAGAAGCTTGATGGAAATAAATTCACGCCGCAAAACACAAAGGTGATAATGGTGCATTGCCAACCTAAGGCCCGTGTTGGTCCGGGCTCCTTTGCAGAATTACCATCTGCCTTCCTGCCAGGCAGCTCGTAAAAGGCAAGCACAGACTTAGGTACCGTCACTTATACCTAAGGCTCGTGTTGGTCCAGGCTCCTTTGCAGAATTACCATCTGCCTTCCTGCCAGGCAGCTCGTAAAAGGCAAGCACAGACTTAGGTACCGTCACTTATACCATGACATCTGACTCGGTGGTAGAGTTTCGCAGCGACTCACCCGGATTGGTACCACCGCCTTACCTATTTCTGACGCCATAACGTCATGACGTGTCCCGGTTTGAAGGGTAAGGTAGCCGGTAAACTTACTTTTACTCGAGGCCTAACATCCCGGCCTTAGGTTGGCAACTTATGTTTGTACTTGTTGGACATTACCTTCGGTATTTGGCTGTTTAATTAATACCTGTGTGTATTCGTATCTTAGGTATAGCGGGCTAGTGTTGGACTTAACTTCATGATGTTCCGAGTTTGATCACCGGATCGGACAAAACAAGAGAGTTTTTTTTAATTTTGTCATAAACACAACGTTTTCTAGATTAGGATATGTGCCTGGTTGGTGATGGGCTTGCCACCTATTACTTCAAAGACTTGTCGTGGTTACCTTGGTTGTACTTCTGCCCAGTACACTGCTGAGGGTGCTGATAAGCTGCTCAGCATAATTTTGATAGCGTTAAATAACAAATAGAACTGAGATCATTGTTGCCAGAACTAATGATTTAATACGCTTATTAATTTCCTGATTAAAAACACTAATTTTGTAAACAAACATTTCTCTGCTGTAGACAAAAATTTACTAACATAATAATAATTCATGCTGTCAAATTAAATTCGTATAAATTTCCAACACCATTTAGATTATAATAAATAATATTTTCAAAGATTTTGCACCAGGACATAATAATATGCCAACGACTATGTTAAATTAGCAGGATCAAATTATGCCAAAAAGAGAATTTCCGTCTATACTCAAAATAGCAATAGTTACACTCTTACAAAAGGACGGAAATAAAGACAATGTTGCTAACCACAGACCAATTTTTGTTATTTCAGTTTTTTTCCAAAATCGTAAATAAACTTATTAATAGCTATTTCATAAATTTCCTTTCAGATAACCTTATATCTTATAAGGAATACGGTTTTAAAAGTGGGACTTCTTTTAAACATGCAGTAATGGACTTGAAGGTAATAAATATGTTGTAGTTTTTTTTGAATCTTGCAAAGGCCTTTGATACTGCATCCATACTTATTTTACTAAAAAAAACTTTTCGGCTATATCAGGTGTTTACCGCAAAAACTTTTAACTGGCGACATAAAAGACCCTCGACAACAAGTTATACTTGATCATTTTGTAAAAAAAGCCCTTTAAGGTACGTTATGGCTACTTGCTGGGTAGTGTACTCGGACCTGCTTTGTATTTAATATATGATATATGCCGATGAAACTACCTTTTTTTTTCATTAGTAAAACATTAAAAAATATAGGATATAATTGAACCAGAAATGACACACATTCAAAATGAAATGTAATGAAACTTATAAATAAAACAAAGTAGGTAGCTTTTCCCATACGTAAATCCATACTTCAAAATCACAGATTTGAATCAGTAGCACGTACATGTCAAACACTGTCTCAGAATAACTGTGACTGGAACATTATCACACGTGACTAGAACTTAAAATATCTAGGTGTTACTATAGAGTACTATAGCTCTTCACGTGGAAGGAACGTATCAAGTGCTGCCGATAGGGTGAGGAAAATCATGTCGGTGTTTAAAAACTAAGATTTTTTTGCAATGAGAGGACTTATGTAGTTATATATAAAATTTTCCACATGTCCAAGTGCCTTTGCAGAAAAGACCATCGGCCTTCCTGCTAGGCGGCTCGTAAAAGGCGAGCGTAGGCTTACCGTCACTCTAATAGCATGACATCTGGCTAAGTGGTAGAGTTTCGCAGCGATTCGTCTGGATTAGTACCACCGCCTTACTTATTTCTGCCGCCATAGAGTAGGGAATGCTGTTGACGTGATTCTGTTCGGAGTATAAGTTAGCCGGTAAACTTACTTTTGCTCGAGGCCTAACATCCCGGCATCAGGTTGGCAACGCACCATTATCACCTTTGGTGTCTCTAGTTGGCTTGAATTTCTTACTATCAGGAAATCCGTCTGCTTGTTTGCCTTCCAATATCATAAAAAACGCTTGGTCAGTCGGTTTTTACTTACAGCTTGAGGGTAGGGCTGCTAAAACACAAAAAGAGTGCGCGCGAGAAGTAGCGCTTCTAAAACTTGTTATCCTTAAACCAACTAGATTTTCAACTTTTGATCTCCATAACTCATACAAATTACTAACCAACCGCCAGAAAATATACACACATATTGCGTATATTACTCTTAACCCATCCACTTTTACCTAGACATAGGGTCGCCACTATTTACGAACTGCCACACTGAAAAACCAAATTTAAACAAAAACAATCCACTGCATAATCTATATTTTTTTTATATTTGATTGAATTGTAGATTCAATTTACATCCCCTGGCATCGTCTGAATAAAAGTGTGTTAGTATCTTCACGCCCATTTCCCCGAAGAGGTTGGCAGAGGCACAACCAGGGTACCCACGACTAGCCGAAGACACTAAGTCCCATAATGTGATAGGTGGCAAGCCTATCGCCAACAGGGCACATATCCAATCCCGAGCAACGTTTTTTTTATTAGAAAAAATAGAAAAACCCAATTTTCTTTTTGTTGTCCGACCCGGGATTCGAACCCGGGACCTCATGCAGTCAAGACAAACAACTGAACCGCTAGACCACAGAGATGAAGAAAAAACATTACTTAGATATATAACTGTGATGACACGCAAAAGTTTTTGAACTGAGTTCGTAGTAACAATGGAAAGGCGAATACTCTTATATAAGAACAACTCACACAAATGCGTGCCCACACACATAAACACACGCACTCAAAAAGTAACAATAAATTAAAATTGTAGATTACATATATACATACTATTAATAGGGTGAAAATAATAATAATAACATCAACTATTTGAATTTAAAATCGTAGGTAAATTGATAAGGAAATCTTTAATGATTTTAAATAATTTGTGTCTTTCAACAATTGTATGAAATTAATCATCAATCAATCAATTGTATGAAATTAATCATCAATCAATCAATTGTATGAAATTAATCATCAATCAATCAATTGTATGAAATTAATCATCAATCAATCAATTGCATGAAATTCCAACAAACTCATCATCATCATTCTTTCATGGGCCAATGTATACGCTTTTACAATAAACTTCCCGATTTTATAAAAGACCTGCCATTAAATAAGTTTAAAAAATGGGTCAAAGTGAAATTGTATAAAAAAGGTTACGATACCGTTGCTGAATATCTGTCGGATAAGAGTGCCTGGGATTAATTGCTCCTCATACCAATCTCTTACTTGTAATTACATGTAATTTGTATAGAATAAGAAAAAAAAAAGACAGCCCGCTGAGTTTCTTGCCGGATACTCTCAGTGTGTGGCCGCGTTCCGATCCGGTGGTAGTTTTAGTATTATATAGACTCGTCACAAGTGTCTCTTGTAAGGTGAATGTGAATAAAAATATATTCTATTCTATTATATAAAATCAATTATTTAATTACTGTTTAATATTAATTATATAACAACATTTTTATTTAGTAAAAAAGATATTTTTTTACATATTCATGACTAAATACCTATGCTCGACTTTGTGGTCTAGCGGTCCGGCGTCGAACTTGACTTCTTGAGGTCCCGAGTTCGATTCTTGGGTCGGACAACAAAAAAAAATAGGAAATGTATTTTTTCTATTAAAAAATGTTTCCCGGGATTGGATATAAGCTGATTGAAGATGTGAGTTTTTCCAATTTTCTAATAAAAAAATGTTGTTCGGGATTGGATGTGTGCCCGGTTGGCTTGCCACCTATCACATTATGGGATTTAGTGTCTTCGGCTAGTCGTATATGCCTTGGTTGTGCCTCTACCTACCTCTTCGGGGCGTGAAGATACTAACTAATACCTATTGCTACAACAAATCGCCTTTCACCCTAGGATGTAAATTAACACAAATTCCTAGTGATTTAAAAATGTTATTCGCTAGAGCCAGTAATTGTCGAATCTGCCTCTTAAAGGAAGTTTACTTTGAGATTACTTTATGCGGGCAGGGAGGTCAGGGACAGAGACTCGAAGCCTGAATAGGTACTTAATGAAATTGAGCAGAAGTTATATGATGTACAGGAAGAGTAGGGGAATTAGATTGCAATCGAAGGCCATCAAAGGGAAAGTGATTGTGGCGTATGGTAAGAGGAGAAGTCATTATTAAAACTATGGCAAATAATAGCACCTTTAATTTTAATAAAACTACAAAACCCGACTTCGATTGCAAAAACTAACTCACTTAGATAAGCACACAATGAGTGTATTCTTTATTTTTTTATAATTTCATAATGAGATCTAGACATGGTGGTGGTTCTTTTTAAAACTAAAACAACTTCTTAAAAAAAATGGAAACACACAAAGACTGTAGACAACGTGAACGAAATCGCAGGCACCAGCTAGTCAAACAATAAATCACTTGAATTATAATGCTCTAGTAATTTTGGCAATGAACGCTTATCTAAAGCTTTAGGTTCTAGGGAAAATTAACAGGCGGAAAGTTAATGAAGGTTATCTGAAGATTACGGATCCCGAGGATTCTAATCCATATGCGATACTAGTCTACACCCTCGTTTTCTTTTGGACGGCATTACGTTATAAAATTTAATTGTAGATATCCGGTCACAAGACTGAATTTGATTACATGTGTCGATTTTAAATTTGCAATTGACAAAACTTGTTAGTAAAAAACAATAACTTAAGTGGAGTAAAACTTTTAAAGACCTACTTCGACTTGAATAAGTAAATCATCTTAGTACACAAAAATTAAGTATTTGTCTATATTTCTCTAGAATTTCAATATCAGCTCCAGACTTAGTAGTTTGTTTTTAATTACACCGAATTATTGTATTATCCTGTTGTCACAAGACCACGTCTGACACGAGTCACGAATTTTGTATTGTTGTCCGAATGACCGTAATGTCTGCCCAAAGCAGGTTAATTATGTGATTATATGCCGTATAGACTCAATCACACTGATATGATAAGAGATTAAATTAGATTAACTTTTACAAGACGTGCACCGATCAGCCATGACACAAGACTGTTAGTACGCGCTAAATTGACAGATTAGACATTTGACATCTGGCAGTGGGCGTAAGCATTTGCCATTCAATGCCAAGTGCAAAATATACCCAACAGTAGTCGTCGACTTCTAAACAGTTTTCCATTTAGAAGACGAAGACTACGATTCGATTGACAGCGTTGCCGATCCTACATCCATTCCGACCGAGGGCTACAAAAATGACTGAAAATATTATGACACATATAAAACAGGACGCTGACCACTGTGTTTTTTTTTTAGAAGAAGGCACTAAGCGATGATTTGATCTGTCCATGGTGTACCATTCGTGGCAAAGAAAATAAAAATAAAAATGCGATTGAGAGATGCTATTGAAAACGATTTGAATACAGATAATGCCAAAATATGGACTGAAATGTTATATAAAAAGGAAAAAGAAGCATTAGTTTTTATAGTCATCTCATCATACTGATATTGGTATTTTAGAAAAATAAAGATTTTTATCTATAAATTTTTTCTTTTGACTCTTTGTACTCTTCTCTGTTTTGCCAAAGAAAATTGCGTAAGTGTTAAGTTTATAGCACTATTTATGACTGTATTGATTAAGATATTTTTTGTTATAATATTTGAAAGGCAGAAGTTGGCCTATTATGTAAAACATATATGTCTTATATTTTAATAAAAACTCAAAAAAAAACAATTTATTTTAAAAAGTAGCCTCCCAGGCGATCATTAGTTTAAAGAAGTGAAAAAGTTATGTTAGTACTCTAGGGTTAACTAATATGATAGTTTTGATGCCGAAAAACTGTTCCTGTGGGACCATTAACCACGCGGACAACAGCTACTAGTGTTGAATAAAAATATTTGACTATAACGACAGGTTATTTGTGTGTCGAATTCACATGACAAATTTTATCCAAAATGGACTTGTTTGTCGATTGTATTTTTTTGGCTGTTTTCCAGAGTAGATATAGCGGAGTTTTTTTATGACTACTTCACACAATATCCCCATGAACTCTGGTTATTTTCTCAATGGTATTTATAAATTAAACTCAAAACTTCTAAATTGCATACAAGTGAAATCACGTTTACAGCCTTTAGCTCATAAAGCGCTTTAAGTAAATTACATGGGGTTGCTATTTTAGTCTGAATTTTAACTTTATAACGGGATGATATTAAGCGGCGCTCAACCAGTGTTATACATTTAAGCCAATGCAAAGTACCTTGTAATCCCAGACATGTGACATAGTTGAGCTGAGATGAACAAAAGAAAATTTTGTTTTAAATAATTCATATGTTTTTTTTATCCCTGGACAAGTTACATTAATTGAATCTAACCCCAAAGTTAGCAAATTATATGCTTATGTTATGGCTGTTAGTCAACGATACTAATACATCTAAATACTTATATAGATACCAGAATAAATTTAATAAACACCCAGACCCGGAAATGCAGACTTCTAAATGTTCATCACACATTTGCCTTCCCCCGTCGGGAATCGAACCCAAGCCTCGCTGTGGGTCAGTGTGGTTAGGCGTGTACGCTAGCCACTCGACCAACAAGGCGGTTTAACATTATCTCCTGCTTTGTTCACTTTCAGCTGGACCCGCACCTTCGATTGCGACTGTCTCCAGTAAGCGCTACCCGATTTGAATTAGTCGATCGACATTAATCTTAACAGACAGACAAACTTTCGCAGTGGTTCCCCGTGTTGGTCCAGACTCCTTTGTAGAATAGACCATCTGCCTTCCTTGCCAGGCAGCTCGTAAAAGGCAAGCATAGGCTCATCTTCACTAACACCATGACATCTGACTAGGTGGTAGAGTTTAGCAGCGACTCGTCCGGATTGGTGCCACCGCCTTACCTATTCCTGCCGCCATAACGTCAGGACGTGTTCCGATTCAGAGGGTAAGGTTGCCGGTAAACTTAATTTTGCTCGACGCCTAAAATCCCGGCCTCAGGTTGGCAACGCACCATTACCACTTTTGGTGTCTCTAGGCGGCGTGAATTTCTTAACTTCAGGAAATCCGCCTGCTTGTTTGCCTTCCAATATCATAAAAAAAAATTCCAATATCATAAAAAAAAACGTGGTCGAATTTTTTTACAAAGATCTGTACATTCAAATGTTTTCCTAACTTTACTATTGCTACTTTTCAAGTTATTTGATCACTTTATCATTAGCGTTGTTATGTGATGTCTAAATTACGAAACTTATGACTTGGAAAAAATTAAGTAACAATAAACAAAGCAAACACCTCCTACAAAACAAAAAACGAATGATTAAAATCGGATTATGCGTTAACGAATTAAATCCCAATTCACATTTTAACTTTTACCCGTCTCCCACAGGAACCTCTTTAGTAGACGGGATAAAAAATAGGTAGGCTGAAACTTTACCCAGAGAACCCACCGGTTTATCGTGGCGGGACGTTCAGTAGATTAGGCTTGAATCGCGGTCGGGATACAGATTGACAGACATACAAAATTTGTAATAATGTATTTTGCTGTCAATTTTTATTCTAGTTTAAGGGCCGAAACACAAAACCGCGTTACGACGCCGCGCCGCTAGAATCGGTATCAGTACCGTCGCTGCTGATTGTAGCGGTGCGGCACTATTTATCTATTTTAAACAGAGTAATATCTATTTAGTAACAAACAAGCAATAAATTTCTCACCATGGTCCATGGTAAAGACACGTCTATGACGCCGCAATGGCGCAACGCAAGCCGACGATTTAACCGGCGCGTCGCGTCGCTGCAACGCGCATATGTGTTTTGGCCCTAAATATCTTCAAGGTAGAAAATTCACTGTTCTATTGTTTTATAATAACTTTATATTAACTCCTTCCAGTTGACCGCATTAAACGTAGAGCAACTCGAATTGTCAATGACGGGGCAATTACCAATCGGCTTGATTCCTTAGCGTTGCGTGGTTGGGTCCCTCAGTGTTTTTACCGCATCTATCATAGGGAATCCTCTGAGGAGTAGTTTTGTTTAATACAGCCACTGATTTCCACCTTCGGACATCGCGACAGAGTTTAAACTATCACGCCGATTATAAACATTTAGATGTCCGCATTTCAGGATCTGCGTGTTTATTAAATTTATTCTGGTATCTATTTAAGTATTTCTCTGTATTGTATCGTTTACTAACACTCTTAATATTATAGCATAATTTGTTTCTTTTGGGGTTAGATTCAATTTGATTAATTTAAATTTACTTCTTAGTTCAGTTTGAATTATTTACGGGTGTTTAATGTAATTGCGAAGTAAAGAGCTTTGCAAGAGTGCTTAGGTGTGCTTATCCTCGTACAGGTAGGCAGAGGTACAACCAGGGCACTCAAGCCTAGCCGTAGACTCAAAGTACCACAATGTGATAGGTGGCACACTTATCGCTAATCGGGCATAATATAACCAATCCCGAGCAATGCTGTCTTTATTAGAAAATTAAAAAGAAAACTCATTTTAATTTCGTTATAAGATCCGAGAATCGAACTTAGGATCTCAACAAATCTTAGCAAAAAGAGAGTATGTTCACGCCCATATCTCTGAAGTGGTAGGCAGAAGCACAACCAAGGCATCCACGACTAGCCGAAGACATTAAGTCCTACATTGTTATAAGTGACAAGCCTATTGGCAACCGGGCACATAATATCCAGTCCCATATCCAACCACATTTCCTATGTTTTTGTTGCCCGACCTAGGGATCGAACCCAGGACCTCTAGAAGTTCGACACCGGACTGCAACA
>NJDC01008722.1:41754-82186 GCA_002245475.1 Calephelis virginiensis
AGTTGGCAGTGCATCTGTGATACTCTTGCGGATGTCCTTGGGCGGCGGTGATCACTTTCATCAGGTGACCCACTTGCTTGCTTGCCTCCTCTTGTATAAAAAAAACTCGAGCAAAAAAGGGTGTCTATCTAGTAGGTATAATAAATGATGTTGGTGTTTTAACCTGCGTTTTAACTTTATAACGTGCGGATGACAGTAAGCGGCCTCGACGAGTGTCATAAATTTAAACCTACGTAAAGTACCTCGTAATCCCAGAGAGATCACATGGGTTGAGTTAAATGAAATGAAACAATTTTGTTGTAAATAAATAAAATACTTTCATTATTCTGTCGTCTCTGTGGTCGGTGCAGGTGTTGGACATTAGGTCCCGGGTTTGTATCCTGGGTCGGGCAACAAAAATAAATTTTGGTTTTTCCAATTTTCTAATAAAAAAAAACGTTGCTCGGGATTGGATATGTGCCCTGTTGGCGATAGGCTTGCCATCTATCACATTATGGGACTTAGTGTCTTCGGCTATTCTTGGGTGCTCTGGTTGTGCCTCTGCCTCCGTCTTCGGGGATATGGGCGTGAAAATACTTTCATTATTCTACCGTCTCGACGGTCGAGGGGCTAGCATATACGCCTAACTCCATACTAACCGCAAGACTCGAGATCGATTTCCGACGGCGGCAAGTATTTGTGTTATAAACATTTAGATGTCCGCATTTCAGGTTCTGCGTGTTTATTAAATTTATTCTGGTATCTATTTAAGTATTTCTCTGTATTGTATCGTTTGCTAAATATTAATATTAAAGCAAAATTTGTTTCTTTTGGGGTAAGATTCAATTTGATTAATTTAAATTTACTTCTTAGTTCAGTTTGAATTATTTACGGGTGTTTAATGTAATTGCGAAGTAAAGAGTTTTGCAAGAGTGCTTAGGTGTGCTTATCCTCGTACAGGTAGGCAGAAGTACAACCACGGCACCCATGCCTAGCCGTAGACTCAAAGTACCACAATGTGATAGGTGGCACACTTATCGCTAATCGGGCATAATATAACCAATCCCGATCAATGCTGTCTTTATTAGAAAATTAAACAGAAAACTCATTTTAATTTCGTTATAAGATCCGAGGATCGAACTTAGGATCTCAACAAATCTTAGCAAAAAGAGAGTATTTTCACGCCCATATCTCTGATGTGGTAGGCAGAAGCACAACCAAGGCATCCACGACTAGCCGAAGACATTAAGTCCTACATTGTTATAGGTGACAAGCCTATTGGCAACCGGGCACATAATATCCAGTCCCATATCCAACCACATTTTCTGTGTTATTGTTGCCCGATCTAGGGATCGAACCCGTCCCGGGTTCTCAAGAAGTTCGACACCGGACTGCAACACCATAGAGGCGACTGCTAGACTAAAGAGCCATAATATCTAAGTCACATTAAACTGACAGAAATTTGTAATAAAAAATATTATTGTTGATGTTTGTAATCCTGGTTTACTAAAGTCATATCGTATTTTAGCGACAAAACATGTTAGTTAGTAGTAGTTACGCTCATTAAAAATATGAAATACTAGCTGTTACCCGTGGCGTTGCCCGCGTGGTTAATGGTCACATAGTCCTGAACATTTTTTGGGATAAAAACTATCCTATGTGTCCAAGTTACCCTACATGTGTGTTGCAAATTTCATGAAAATCGGTTTAGCAGCTTTTGCGTGAAGGAGTAACAAAGAAACAAAGATACAAACTTTCGCATTTATAATATTAATAGGATAGGATTGAATTAACGTAGCTTAAGTAAAAAAAATATGGGAACGTTGACATTTAGTTAATCTAAAATTATATAGTAATATTCCTCGTATATTCTTCTCTATTTGCCCTTTGCTTGAGCAGAACTGGGGTTCCAGCTGGTAAGCTCGGCTCTAAGCGTACCTAAATTAAATGATTTTGTTATTTTAATCTGCATTAACTTTAAACGGGATGACAGTAGGCGCGTCGAGTGTCATACATTTAAGCTAACACAAAGTACCTCGTAATCCCAAAGATGTGGCGTAGTTGGAGTTGAACGAAATGAAACAATTTTATCTTAGATAATAATTTTATGAATGCAATTTTTAAATGCAATGTACATTCCAAAAGCTTAGGTTAGTTGGATAAGTTTTTATAAAAAACCCGGCCAAGTGCTAGTCGGACTCGCGCAACTAGGGTTCTGTATAAACCTGTATAAGTGAAAAAAATATACCCAACAACACACTCGATTTTTAGAGTTCAAAGGTATTATGGTATCAGTATTTGATATGAATTTCCATGAACTGCCTTTTTGCGTTTATGAGGGAAGGCGTTTACTACCCCTTTTAAATTGATTAAAAATAATTTTGTTATTTGGAAATTTTTTCTTCATCTGTGCTATAACTAGTTGCTTAATACCAAATTCCAAAATTCTGGGTTCACGGTAAGTCACTCTCTAGCGAGTTTCGAAAATTTGCGGTATAAAAAGCAGCCTCTTTATGTTTTTACAGCTCCAAGATTCAGCAGATCTAAGTATTTGATATAAATTTCAGCTCAATAACTCCACGTGTTTCTGGGAAATAGGTAACTTGACAAACAAATCAGAATCAGAAAAATCTTTATTCACTTAAACCATACAAGTGGTATTTGTGCGCGTCGACATTTTTTTTAAACTACCACCGGATCGGAATCGCGGCCACACACTGAGAAGATCCGGCGAAAGAAACTCAGCGGGCTTGTCTTTTTTCAATAATAATAATTACAATATAAACTAGATTAAAAATATAAATTACAATCTTACTTTAACTTAAATAAAAGGTACAACAAATCACATTACAAATTTTAGTGGGAGATTGAAAACTCTATCCCCAAGCATATCAAAAGGAAGGACGGACAACAATTAGTCCTCTGAGTTCATTTTTTTTGTCGAAGTACGGAACCCTAAAAATGATTCTTTAACTTGCAAAAAGACTTGATTATCACTATATACTTTAGTTTAGTTGATTCTCATAAAACTATTCTGGAATGAAGAATAGAGGTGAAAGTTCATTTTCGCGCCAAATATCCTTGTCTAACGGAGGGTTTTGTGTGGTTTAATTAAAGAACTCCATCTGTTCGGTATTCTGAGTATTCAAATGTGAACGAGCGGTTAGAGGTTCAGACTATTTATTGAACCCAATCGATGACCATCTTTATCCAAATGGAGGGTAGATTTAATTCATCTATACATATATAAAGTTATATATATCTGAACATTGTATGTTAACTTGTTACTAAAAAATATACAGCCTTATTTAAATACAAAAATTATCAAGTCACTGTAAGATTTCTGAACCCAATCATTTTTTTTAATCACTGAAAATCCCATATTTTTAAATGGAATTAATTATTTTAGAAAATATAAATTACCGTTTTCGCTTACAACAGCATCATCAAGGCTAAAATTTACGCTACTAAACTTTTATTTTTAGCCCTGATGATGCTGTTATAAGCGAAACCGATAGTCTATTTACAAAATAATAAATTATAAGTGATGCGCTAAACAGTACTTCATTTAAAAATATGTATATTTGGAAGTTTTACCAAGCGCCGAAGATGGAAAAATATAAAATATATCTCGGAAAACCACTGGTCTCGATTAATCGGGTTTTCCTGCTGAGTCCCATTCGAAACCAAGACATATTTTATCAAAATAGTTTTCACGTCAAAACGTAATTGCTTAAGCAGGCTTCTGAGTGATAAAACGTAACTGGACAAACTACATTACATCAGGGGGGTGATTATGTAACTCACCTTAGCCATAACAAGATGTTGTGGAGCTACTTCGGTGATATTGTTAACAAGCTGAGGCCTGAGAGGTATTTTCTTTGTAAACGCACATATTTTGTTTCCTCGTCTATTCAATTTAATGATACTTGAGATATGAATAGACTGAAGTAGTTGCCTGTGCTTTATAACCGACTTCGAAAAATAGGAGGTTCTCAATTTCGCCAAAGTTTCGGAAACGATTTACGTAATTCTTTTTTTGTTTAACGCTGAATAGTTTCGAATTGGTCCCATTGAAGTTTGATTCAGGTAGGCCCATTAGTTTTTATTTTATAAGCATTTTTATGTACCTATCCGGATGTATATTTTTATTAAATTGAATCATCTCAGCAAATAAACTAAAAAGTATTAAATAAAATAACTACGTTATAACAACCGACTTTAAAATTAAAAAGCGAAAAATAATAAAGATTTAATCTTAATTATATACTACCTATTATTTATTTGATATTTTCCATCGTCGGCGCGTGGAGTTCTGTGTTTTAAATTTTAGACAAAAATACTAACATTTTGAACTCGTTGGTCAAACGGTTAGTACACACGCTTAACTCCATCTACCAACTACGAGGCTCGGCTTCGATTTCCGAAGAGGCAAGCATATAATGTGATGAACATGGATGTATTTGTATGAAAAGGGTAACAAATATGAAGAAAGCCAGACAGGCTTGTCAGGAACATGTAATTTGGCACTCGATACTCTCTGCCTACCACGTAAGTAAAAGTGGGCAGCGCCGCTAAAGAAGTTTTCACTTCAAAAGTTTTGAAATTTTACGATGATACAAAATATTTGCATTAGAATCTATGCTAATTCCGGAAATTATAATTTCAATAAGTAATTTTGCAAAGACCGATCCTGGAACTTGTGACAAAGTAAATTTTCTCAATATTTTATTATTCTAAATATGAAAGTTTGTTTATCGAAAAAACTCTAAAAATAAAGAATGCGATGAACAAGCGTGTTATTACCCTAAAAAAATAATTTCGTTCATAGCTGATAGCTTTTACCTATGTAATCCACTACGCGATGGAAAATAAAGAAGGGGTCAAAGAAGCATACTTACTTGTATTAATTCAGGAGACGCCTATATCTACAGCAAAAATACCCGTTAAAGCAGACAGTTCCAGCTCCAATAATAAAATAAGTAAATTTTTAACTTAGTAACATTTTGACCACCTCGTTGGTCGAGAGGCTGGCTTAAGTCCACCGACCAACGAGACTCGGGTTCGATTCCCGACGGGGGCTGACATTTATGTGAAGAACATGTAAATGTCTGCATTTCTGGGTCCGGGTGTTCTTTAAATTTATTATAGTATATTTTTAAGTATTTCTAATTTTTTATGATACTGGCTGGCAAACAAGCAGGCAGATTTCCTGACGGTAAGAAATTCAGGTCGCTTAGAGACACCAAAGGTGGTAATGGTGCGCTGCCAACCTGAACCCGGGATATTAGGCCTCCAACAAAATTTACCGGCTATCTTACCCTCCGAACCGATACACGTCAATGCCAAGCACTGACGTTATGGCGGCTGGAATAGATAAGACAGTGGTACCAATCCGGGCTAGGTGCTGCAAAACTCTACCACTAGGTGGTAACATGGTGGCCAATTCGCTAACATCTATAACACAAGCATAACATTCGCTTATTTTGGGGCTAGACTCAATTCGTGTAACTTGTCCAGTGGTATTTATTTATTTCTTTTATTCATTTAACTATATTCACAGAATGGGTGTCATTATGTACATACATAAAGAATTATTTCATTGTTTTATTGTAGTATTAAAGCTAAAGATTGATGTTATATAAAAACACGAAGCATCAAGAACTGCCAGACAACAAAAAGAGACAGGGAAGTTATTAGAAAGGTAAATAATTACAAAACTTTAATACACGAACATATTTCCTGTTTGAATGCTTACTCACTAACTTTTAATAGTCTAAACTATAAAGCCGTCATTCCGATTTCCGAATTAAAACATTATTATGAATAGGTAGATATAGGTACATTATCAAATACCTTTTCCATGTTACCCCACTATTGTAATCCTATGATTTTTTTAATTTCCTCTGTGATCTAGCGCTCCAGGTGTTGGAGTTGACGGCATGAGCGGCGGGCAACAAAAGAAAGTGTGTTTTTTTCCTATTTTCTAATAAAAAAAATGTTGTTCCGAATTTGATGTGTGCCTGGTTGGCCATAGGCTTGTCATCTATCACATTGTGGGACTTAGTGTCTTCGGCTGGTTGTGGGTGCTCTGGTTGTGAATCTGCCTACGTCTTTGGGGATAGGAGCGTGAAGATACTTACTTTTTTTATTTGGCTACCAAAGAAACAAACACATTAATAGGCTTTCACACATACTTATCTTCAAGCCAAATCCCTTACGGAGTAGGTAGAGAGTATCGAGTACCTATTGTCACGATCCGTGCAAACCTGCCTAACTTCCTCCTTCATAACTCTTTTCTCACACAAGCCCCGGTTTTGGAGACTCTTGACGCCATCCTCGGATAGAACTGGAGCAATTTGACCTTGGAATATCAACCTAGGTTTATCTGGGTACCTACATCCATCCACTCTTGCAATGTAGGTATATTTATTTTGTCAATCTTTCATCAATCATTCTTTCCAGATGACCGAACCGATGGTCCCCTTTCTTTAATTTCATACCAACACCTTTTTTTCAATATCACTCTTTCTCGGATCTCACTATTGCTACTGAACATAGGCATGTAAAACATACCTCCCAATGTCTGTTTAGTCGTGACATCCAAGTTTTTTCCTTAACCTAGGATATTTTTAACGTAAATAGCGAATTTTTGTTAAAAAAGGGGCCTTTTACATCAAGGGTGAAGCAGCTCGTAAGATTTTCTGGGGTAAATTGTCGTGATGTAATTACCGCGTGAGTCGTTCTCACGTTAAAAATAACCTAGTTTTACGACGAAACGTTGACGACAAAATTTTCACAACTTTATGTGGCTTATATTTCACAACTTTATTGGCAATTGAACAATTGGATTTTCGTCATGTTTCTGTCTGGAGCACAGGTTAGCCGTTTTATTTATTCCAGAGATTATGATTTCAATCTAATTTAGCATATTACAATTTTTTAATAAAGAGCAACGTCACCCGAGATTAAATAAGAGTCCGGTTAACCATAGGCTTGCCTATTGTATTGTTGGACTAAGTAGTACCTTACGCTAATCGCGTGTGCTCTGATTGTACCTTTTCAGAAATACAAGCGTGAAGATACCCACTCACCCCTGCAAGAATAAAATAATGAAAACGAATCTTGTATCAAAATCTAGTTTTGAATGTTTTTTTTTTAATACACACGTCTAAGTGCATGTGTTTAAGTTTAAAAAGATGATTCAGCACGGTTTTTTTGCCGGTTGTAGAAACGTTATAAGTTATAGAACATTGAAAAACAGAAAGAAGTGATGCATTTTGTGAAAAAAGAGGTTGATTATTAGAATTCTCAAGTGATTCGACAATTACTAATTACTTAAAGCTTCCGTGCGCTTCACTTTAAAAGCATTTCAAGTTAAACTTCTACCTCGTATTTTAGGCATAATGTTTTTCTGCACTTAAAGAAGACGTAATTTTAAAGATAATTTTGTGGCTAGTACTGATTAATCATTTAATATTAAACTGTATGTACGTCTCGTTTTAACAATTCTTATAAAATATATCTTTATCTACAAATGTTGTCTCCATAATGTCCCTACCGTAGCTCCAGATACATAAATTGTCTCCATCAGTTACAGAAGATTGTATGGCACCGACGGCTATAAAGCGATAAGACTGCTTTTGTATACCTTTTATGTAAAATATAGTATTTTAAGAATAATAGGTCTAACATAGTAACTTGAATCAGAATAAAATCGATGCTGGTGTTCCCCAAACCAGTTTCTGGATTTCTCCTACTTTGTTTCTTCTGCATATCAATGTCATGTTGCAAATTAGTGACACTCATTGCTATGCAGACGACACTACTGGGGAAGCCTTATACTTTGGCCGACATAATATATCGCGGGAACATGTCATCGAGAGCCGGAACTAATTTGTGTCTAAAATTGTCAATCTTTTGACTGAAATTTCGTTTAGGGGCCAGCAGGATCTGGTGCAATTTAACCCTAACAAGTCACAAGTTTGCGCGTTTTCCGCTAAAAAGACTCCCTTTGTCGCATTTCCTCGATTTGAGAGCGTTTCCCTTTCTGCCACAGCCTGCATTGGTATACTTGGCGTTGACATTTCGAGTAATGTTCAATGTCGTGGTCATCTGGAGGAGAAGGCTAAAATAGCCTCTAAAAAACTTGGTGTGCTCAGTAAAGCGAGACAGTATTTCAAGCCGACCCATCGCTTACAACTATATAAAGTGTAAATTCGGCCTCATATGGAGTACTGTTCTCAACTCTGGGCAGGGGCTCCACAGTACCAGCTCCTCCTGTTTGACCGCATTCAACGTAGAGCAATTTGAATTGTCAATGACCGGACAATTACCAATCGGCTTGATTCCTTAGCGTTGCGTACAGATGTTGGGTCACTCAGTGTTCTCTACCGCATCTATCATGGGGAATGCTCTGAGGAGTTGTTTGGTTTAATTCCAGCCGCTGATTTCCATCTTCGGAGATTGCGTCAGAGCTTAAGGTATCATGCCCATCATCTCGATGTGTGGCGATCTACAGCTGTGCGATTCCGAAGACATTTTTTACCCCGTATAACACCTTTGTGGAATCAGTTACCGAGGGCGGTATTCCCAAACGATTATGACTTAGGAACCTTCAAGAAAAGAGAGTACTCATTCCTTAAAGGTCGGCAACGCATCTGTGATACTCCTAGTATTGCGGATGTCTGTGGGCGGAGGTGATCACTTTCCATCACCCACTTGCTCGTTTGCCTCCTCTTCTATAAAAAAAATGTTTCTTCATTCAGAGCAATTAAACCGATTTCGATTAAATTTATCATATTATAAACACATCGTTCTTGAGGTGTAGCGAACCGGCGTCGGAAATAACTTCTTAAAGTTCCGGGTTCAATTTCCGGGTTCAAATTCTACGACAAAAAATAGAACATATGTATTTCAATTTAAAAAAAAAAACCAACATAGCCTGGTATTGGATATGTGTCCAGTTGGCGATAGGCATGTCACTTATCACATTGTGGGACTTGGTGTCTTCGCCTGGTAGTGGAGGCCCTGGTTGTTCCTCTACCTACTTCTTCGGGGATATGGGTGTAAAGATACTTTCTATAAATACACAAAACTTTGTAGAAAGTTATATATCCCTTTTATCATTATATTTTGGATAGATGTAGGTAACCGGGGAGACTCAGCTGATTCGACAGACGTTGTCTTGTCAATTTTCTTTTCTTATGATTCTTCTCCTGGCTATTAACTATAATACAACAAAATAAGAATTAGCAAAATTGGTCCTTCAGTTAAGGAGTGAAGCGATGACCAAGGGAAATAGGTATTCATTTTATACATAACAAGTTTAGACTTTGTAAAAATACATATAATATTAAAAAAAATATCTTTACGCCCGTATACCCTAAGAGGTAGGTAGAGGCAAAAACAGGGCACCAACGACAAGCCGAAGACACTAAGTTCCACATTGTGATAGGTGGCAATATTATATATCGATACGTAGGTATTAAAAATGGAAGCAATTAATATTAACAAATATTTCAGAAATACAACATTCAGTTACAGCAATTAAGGCTGTGGTCTGTCCATTATAAACAAGATTGGACTCGTTAGCATTTTTCATTTTTCAGTCATAATATTTATGAAAAAAAATATTGCTATGATAAAAAAATTCCTTGTACCCCCATGTTGGACCGGGCTTCTTTGCAGAATAGACCATCTACCTTTTTGCCAGGCAGCTCGTAAAAGGCGAGCATAGACTTGCCGTCACTAACACCGTGACATCTGACTAGGTGGTAGAGTTTCGCAGCGATTGATACCACCGCCTCACCTATGCCTGCCGCCATAACGTCATGACGTGTTTGGAGGGTAAGGTAGCCGGCAAACTTACTTTTGCTCGAGGCCTAACATCCCGGCCTCAGGTTGGCAACGGACCATTATTCTTACCATCAGAAAATCCGTCTGCTTGTTTGCCTTCCACTAATATCATAAAAAAAACGTAGTATTTAGTGATACGTGACAAAAAGTAGACTAAACCCAGTATGAAGCCCATTTTTCATTACAGAAGTGATATAACTCTTTAAATAAACGCAAAATCTGGCGCCTTAACTGTACTTAGCTTATGTACAATAATTTAATTTTTGTATCGTGGTCACATAGTTATTTTGTAATTCATTTACTGGACATAAGCTAATACTATTCGATAACCTTATACTCGAAGACAATACTAAGCTTAAATAGGGTAGATGACTGATATTCATTTAATAAAAATAATATGCCAAGTTCATAAATTGCAGTTCAAAAAGAATAATGTTCAAACAGACAAAAAATACAAAAGCAATAGCAGCCAATGTAATTTTAGCTTAAAAAAATACTCCTCTTAAAAAATCCTGGAATTTGAGTTGTAACACCGATCAAACATGCGGCTCTCTTGAAGCCTAGACCATTGACACCATAAATATGAATGGTAAGGTAAACGCAGCTATTAATGACCCATCGAACATCAACAGGTATCACAGACCCACTTCGACGACACGAATTTTATTTCTTTCTTCTTCAGAATTTAAGATATTTGTTGTAAACAAACCACGCATGTTTATGATTTAGGAATAAAAATTACTTGAATTGTAGGTGTTACCTGTAGGAAAATCTACAGAAAGGATCGTTATTAGATGCAAAATCCAACTAAAATTATTTAATTTACAATTTCACGTTAAAAATGTATACGACGACCAACCAGGAAACGCTGTGCGCTATGAATAGATTGGACTTACTAAAAGCCGTAGATCCGAGATATAATTATCTAGTTCCACACAAAACAAAACAAAAACACACACACACACACACACACACACATGCACAGACCAGTAAACTGTTTTATTAGCACCAGCAATACACACTACTATAAACTCAACGTACGTTTCGCTCGCAATCGAATCATCGCCTAGAGAATTCGACTGCACCCCAGCAAAACTGAGGTCTTTAACTTCTGTTAAGTCCAACCGTTTATAACGCACTGTCTTTCCTGTTTTATCACGCTATAATATGTATAATATAATATGTTGTATATATGTGTATGTAATACAATATGTTTGACGAAATATCGCAAATAACAATTTTGTTTGGATTAAAATATGGGTTTCCACAAAGTAATGCCTTCTTCAATCAACTACGTTAATAGCTGCAATTATCTTTCATTGCTATTGTATAGTCGGGATCTTACACTATATATGTTCAAATCAATAATAGAAAACGATATTTGCGGGTACTGACGCTGGGCAGTAGCTTTTTTGAAATACAAATAGGTATTAGCACTCTGATAAAAAGCATTCCCACGTCGAACTTCCGTAGCGTGTTTGGTTTAATGTGGAGCAGCACTTAAGACGAACTTAATCAAGATTAGATTTTATATCTCGGACGCGATGTGGGTGCTAATTTCAATATAGCGTGAGTCTATGTGAGTCTATTAATATTTGGCAAACATTTCCGAAACACAAGTGAGTCGTAGCAATCAGAATCGTTGTAAGTATAAGGGCTATTATTATTTTATTAAGCCTATCGGTAGATATTAAAATCCAATTGATTGTTAATCTAGCAATAAGTAGAAAACTAAGTTCCTGAACCCAGTCTGTGTGTTTGTTTGTGATCATCATTTACGGTTTTTGCCAATAGATAAACTAATGTCCAATAATGGGAAAAATGTCGAATTAACGTTTTTAAAAGCTTTTATTTAACTTGCAATGTATGTATGTTACTTTGAGTATAATCTTTGAACTCAATTTTGAAGCAGATATCTTCAATCGGTTTAGCTGAAGTTTTGTATAAACGTTTCGTTTGGATGACAATGCACGATAAAATACGTGACTTAATTCTAAATAAAATATGGCGGACCATTCAAGATGGCGGAATAGTTATTGTTAATGCACATTTACAATATGGGTATCAAATGAAATTCCTCGAAAAATATTGCGACGTCATTCTAAATCCAAAATGGCGGATCATCCAAGATGAAGGAATAGCTATTTTTAATGCACTTCTACAATATGGGTATCTATTAAAAGAGCTTTTTGAGACCAACACAAAAAATAATGAGACGTCATTCTCAATCTAATACGATGGACCCCCTAATGGCGGAATGGTTATTTTATTCAATTGTGCAAAATGAGTAGCAATCAAAAGAGCTTTTTGAGACCAACACGAAAAATAAAGTGACGCCATTATCAATACAATATGGTGGACTACTTAAGATGGCGGAATGGTTATTTTGTGCACTTCTGCACTATGGGTATCAAATGAAAGGGCTTGTTTAGAACAACTCGAAAAATAATGTAACGTCAATCTAAATCCAATATGGCGGACAACCCGAGATGGTGGAATAGTTGTTTTTAATTCACTTCTACAATATGAGTATCAAATGACAGGGCTTTGCTGAAAATAATACGAAAATAATGTCACATCACTTTAAAGCCAATATGGTGCACAATTGAAGTTTTCTGTCCTTTCTGTAATGAAAGGAAATGCTGAGAAAAAAAATTGAATAATTTTTGAAACCAGTAACATCGATTGATTAACTTTAATTTGTGTGATTTGGAGAGAAAGTCGTCATCAGCATTGATCTGCAACCTTTGTAGGAGAAGGACAACGCTAAAATCAAAACTGGATCTATGTTTCGTCAGGCTTAAGTAAGCTAAAAGCTGAAATAAGTGGCACATTCTTCCAAACACCCAAGTCAAGGTGAGGCCGTGCCAAGGGCTGAGTGACATCGGGGTTTAATATGATGTCACAAACGTACCAACTCAAGGCACTTGGGTGAACCTTGTTGTATATTAGCTTCCACCCTTCAAAACGGTTTTCCACTGTGTTGGTTTGGGCTCCTTTGCAGAATAGACCATCTGCCTTCCTGTGCCAGGCAGCTCGCAAAAAGCAAGCACAGGCTTACCGTTACTAACACCGTGCCATCTGACTAGGTGGTAGAGTTTCGCAGCGGCTTGCCCAGACTGGTGCTACCTTGGTTGGTGCCTATTCTTACCGCCATAACGTCAGCGCTTGCCAATGATTCGGTGTTTAAGGTAGCGGGTAAACTTACTTATGCTCGTGGCCTTACATCTCGGCCTAAGGTTGACAACGTATCATTATCACCTTTAGTTTCTCTAGGTGGCGTGAATTTCTTACCATCAGGACATCCGTCTGCTTGTTTGCCTTCCAACATCATAAAAAATAAACGATGAACTCGCTTAGTAAGTACTCAGAACTATGTAGTAGATCGGCTTGAGACGAAAGGGTTCAAATCCTGTCTGGGGCAATTTTTTTTCTTTAAAATTTGTGATATTAGACTGTTTCATACATTTATTTTAATTAACCAAACATATTAATACAACATAACAAAGTGTATGAATGAAAACTATAGGACGAAAAGTTTTAGGAAGAAAAAGAAAAGTTTCGGGTAAATGACTTTAGTTTAGCCAATATGGCCGCACTCTATAAGATAGTCCACGTAAACGAATATGCGAGAAATACACATCTCATTGTTTGCAGATGATTAAAGTTAGGCTATCTAGTTGCTAAAATGGGTACTTAGCAATATAGGAAATTATTTCATAATAGCCGACCTGTCGAACTACGTATCGTAGACATTAACAGTTTGTATGGTTTAAAGCATTGTTTTCCCTATTCCCTGCAATTTCCTGGTTTTTCTTTTCACAAGGACCTTCACCTGAAAATAACCAACATAACACAAAAAGAATGCGTAAAATTGCTCCAATCGTTGAGGGGTGATACAATGACCACGCGAAATGGGGATTCATTTTTTTTATTTTTTATTTTATGATATTGGAAGGCAAACAAGCAGACGGATTTCCTGATGGTAAAAAATTCACGCCGCCTAGAGACACCAAAGGTGGTAAACCTGAGGCCGAGATGTTAGGCCTCGAGCAAAAGTAAGTTTACCGGCTACCTTACTCTCCAAACCGGAACACGTCATGACATCATGGCGGCAGAATTAGGTAAAGCGGTGGTACCGATCCGGGTGAGTCGCTGCGAAGCTCTACCACCTAGTCAGATGTCACGGTGTTAGTGACGGTAAGCCTATGCTCGCCTTTTACGAGCTGCCTGGCAGAACGGCAGATGGTCTATTAAATATATTACATATAAAAAAATTAAAAACGTATCGAAAAACTTATAAAATAGCACTAATTTTACTGAACAAAGCCAAGTTAGAGTTAGTTGACTGCGGGTCAGTGTAGAAGGGCGTATGATTGATTACCTTCACGATAGGGAATTACCTTCACGCTTTTCAAGTTCCTAACAGCAATTTACCTGAAAAAGAAGTCTTTATTATTATAATAAAACAGGAAATTAAACACTTATTTCGACATATACAAATCCTTTTTACTTGCAATAGAACACAAAGCGACAAACGAATTTCTAGTATCTTCACGTCCACATCCCCGAATGGGTAGGCAGAGACACAATCACGAATAGCCGAAGACACTAGGTCCCACAATGTGATAGGTGGCAAGCTTATCGATAACCGGGCCCATGTCCAATCCCGAACAACATTTTCATTTTGTTGCCCGACCCGGGATTCGAACCCGGGACCTAATGAAGTCAAGTCCTTACGCTAGACCACAGAACCGAAGATATTAATGGTGTTTTGCCTAACCTTGATGTGTATTTAAATTAACATTAAAAACGAAAACTTTCTTTCTATTTTTTGTGTTGTCGCCGAACAACAGCAAATCCTTTTGTTCGATTTTATTACTTTGGTCTGAACACAGAGTTATCTGATTTCTTTCAAAACGGATTCAAGTAATACCAAATTACCAAATAACCAAATTACCAATTCATATTACCAAATAAAAAAGTTGCTATGCAATTGCATATATACTTTAGAAAACATAGTTTATTTTCTATCTTTTTATTACTTATAGAAGTTAATTAAGTCGAACTGTGTTCTAGCAGTTCGTTGTTAAAATTGACTTCATGAGGTCCCGGATTTGATCCCCGGTTCAATAAACAAAATAAATTTGCTACTACAATCAACATTGCTTATTGTCGGACTGAGTTTTTTTGGTTAGTCGTGGGTGCCCTGATTGTCTCACTGACTACTTCTTCGGGGATGTGGGCGCGAAGATATTTTCAATTATTTATTGGCTATAGTTGAAAAGTGGTATTCAATTTATGTTATAATGTGTACTTACACACTTAGTGTGTAATTATCATAATAATATCTTGTGTTAGCAATCGTATGTATTTGCTCATTTGTAATATTTTATAGTTTTGCCTCATTAATAATTAATGGGAATCTATCGAACCTTAGACCCTATCTCTACACCAACACACACCACAATGAAGAACGAAAAAACCAAAAGAGGATAGGTATATCCTTAGCAATCCTATTCTTCATAAATTTATTTTTCTTACCGCCAACGTCAAGGCTTGCCGTTGACATGTTCCGATTTGGAAGATAAGGTAACGGGTAAACTTATTTTTGCTCGTGACCTAACATCCCGGCCTCAGGTTGGCAACGCACCATTACCATCTTTGGTGTCTCTAGGCGGCGTGAATTTCTTACCATCAGGAAATCCATCTGCTTGTTTACCTTTTAATATCATAAAAAATACGCTTATGTCGTAATCCCCTGGAAATATCTGTAGGCAGAAAGTTTTAGCCTATACCTATCGGAATAGGAAGAGAAACATATTTTTTTTATTTTTAAACCCATGCAATAGAATTCAGTTAAAAACTGAATTACAAATCTGAAAGCCTGTGATCTAGTGGGCTGGGTTTGGCGTTGATTACAAAAGATACTAGGTCCGATTCGGGGATTGGGAAATTTAATTTTCTAATAAAAACTACGTTACCCGAGATTTACTGAGTGCTCGATTTGTAATCTATTTCAGTGTGGGACCTAAGAACCGTCGCCTCATATTGCGTGCCATGGTTGTGCCTCTGCCGACCTTTCTCAGGGATGCGAGCATAAAGCATAAATATTATGTCCTCTTAATCACAACAACCCATCAACGATTATGCCCAATCTAATCCAGTTTATGGCCATTTTCAGGGGGAATTGAGAAAATTAATCTAAGGAAACTGGGTCAAAGGTAATTTAGAATTTTTTTTGGCGCGCCTCTGTGGTCTAGCGGTCCGGGTGTTGGACTTGACTGCATGAGGTCCTGGGTTCGAATCCCGGGTCGGCCAACAAAAAGAAATTGGATTTTTCCAATTTTCTAATAAAAAAAAATGTTGGTCGGGATTGGAAATGTGCCCGGTTGGCGATAGGCTTGCCACCTATCACATTGTGGGACTTAGTGTATTCGGCTAGTCGTGGGTGCCTTGGTTGTACCTACCTCTGCCTACCTCTTCGGGGATATGGGCGTGAAGATACTTTAGAAGTTTTTTTTTGTGTCACAAAATTACCGATCATGTACTACTATGTACATGATCATGTAATACATAATTAAGTAACTATTCGTTGTAATAACCAATCTGTGGTTATAATGTTACTACCAGCCCGTCTCTCTTTCACACATGTGGACAAGCGTCTATTTTAATATACATGTAAACCTTCCTCTTGAATCACTTTATCTTTTAAACATACCTTATCAAAATCCGTTGAGTAGGTTTGAATATCTAAGCGTACATAGGGACCAACAGCGAAAAATGATTGGGTATTATACTATGTAGTAATGTAATAATAAAAGAGCTGTGCCCGTTGAGGATATTCTAGAAATACTAGTTGAGATAGGTTCTTTCAGTCTCCTCGTTGGTTGCGAGGTTAACGTACACGCCTAACTCCACTGACTAACATCGAGGGTCGTGTTTGATTCTCACGGGGTACAACAGACAAACGGCGGCAAACATTTGAGCACCTATAAGTTTTGCGTATTGTATTTCTATGTGTATGCATCGTAGGTTAACATTTTTAACTAAAGAATATAGTTAGCTTACTGTGGCGTTAGATTCAATTTGTGTCATACTTGTATGTGTGTTACTGGGTTTTCAGAAAAAAAAAAACATATTTCAATAACAAATCTCCAAAATGGTCTTCGTCATATACATAATAAAATAAGTATTACAAGTTTACTATCATAGACTTCAGTATTATGTGAACATCGAGGCAGTCCAACTCCTCGAAACCACAGACACAGTGTAAAGGCTGAAAAAACATGACAGTCATAAAAATTCATAATAACATGGGACTAATATTTAGAAACACTAAGTAAAAGTTGATGGACTTATAGTCAGAGACAGTAATGTAATAGATTAAGGTTGGAATTCACCGTCGAATTCAAATGCTACCAATGTAAAAAAAATTAGCCAATTGTCAAGAGTATCAATAATGTTAATTTTATTGTCGCCCGCTCAAAGTAATCTTGCAGCTTGATGATTAACTCACAGGCTCCACTTTTCAATGTTTGTCCACGTTTAGGCATTATTATGCACCAAAAGTTACAAAAACACAATCGAAGTCCGATTTAGCGCCGATGTCAGTTTGAAAAGCAGAAACTGTCCATTAAACGAAAGCCGGGTAATCAAATAAAAACAGATCGAAAACACTTGAAGAACGTGGTCTATGCGCACGAAACGACAACAGACGACTGTTTTAGCGTCACAAAATGGCGGCCCATATCGCCATTTGGGCTTACCATTTTTAATCTAAGTATAAAAATGCTAGTAACGCCATTTGGGGTTACCATTTTCAACCTAAATTTAAAATGCTACTTTCTTGTGCGCGTTCGGTTTGGTCGTAGTTTTATTTTTATATTTAATAAAAGTTATAGTCCATTATTTGCAAATTCTTAAAAATAAAAACAAAACGTATTATTTTATAAAGTGTAACTGTATAAGAACAGATTACGATACTATTATTGCCTGCTATTGTTAGCACAGCACTACAAATATAAAGCGCTGACATAACCTTGTAATAGCGCAGTTTAGATTTAGAAAAATATTGTTTAACAAGTTATTTGACACTCAGTTTGGCATAATATTATAACATTAATTGATTATTGATATAACAATGTTGTTTTAATGCTCATCAATTGTTAAAATGGTAAACAACCAGCAATAATATTTTTATCGTAACTGCAACGCCATTACAAAGTTACGTCGTCAGTTCAATCGCGACGTATCAGGAACGCATTCTCTTAACGGCCGTAGTATAAACATTTTATTTTTAACTTTATGACGTGGTAAGTAGTAACTCTCTTATAACAACTCTTGTTATAGCCCTTGTTTTTCAGAAAGTTGTGAAGTCAATTATCAAAGTCAAAATGAGGGAGAGGCCGGTACATTTACAAGAGTCAGCAACATTTGGTAATAATACAAGTTCTTTGTAAGAGAGTAACTTCCAGTAGTAGTCTATAGCTTTCTGGTCACACCCCATTCTTTTGGAAATTTTGGATTGTTGAAAACTAGGAGATTTTTTAAATGTTTTTTTGCCAACTGTTTAAAACGGAGTCTCATTTAGATTTTAGAGACTAACACAGGCTAAAATATAGGTCACCAACAAGACCACTGGTGGTATATTGCTCTGCATTGTCTTATCGGGTAGGGTTCCACTGCTTTACCTATTCCTACCGTCATAATAACTGTGTCATGTTCCGATCTGGAGAGTAGGTTAATCAGAAGTATTGCATAATAGGCCTTCAATCCTGGATTCAGACGGATACCTGAAATATCAATGATGTCCACACGCCACGGTTGTCTCTTATTATTATAAAAGTCCTGTGCTTGTTCACTTGTCTCTAACGAAGGAAAAAAATAAAGTTTAAGTTTCTTCAAAATCTGACGGAAATACGTGGATACATCTTCAATTGAAGGTAAATATTTCCTAATGCATTAAGGATAAAACTGATAAATAGACTAGTAAAACTATTCTCAAATATCCCGACATTACTTAGGCAAAAAGTCCCGCTACTAAGTTGTCTTTTACTCATTTGAATATGTTTCCAGTTTTCATTTGCAAATTTTGTAAATATTAATAACATAAAAAACCTATCGACCCAAGACAAGCGAAAACATCCACGTCCGTTTTCACATAATATTTAATGGCACACTTGAAAAGTTAACAAGCGTATTTATCTGCAAGCTCTTGACCTATTTTATTTCACATTTACAGCGTTATAGTCTGGATTTAGGAAGAAGAATTTCGTTTAGCAGCATAAACAGGGTTATATTTAAAGGTCCGATCGAATTGTATCGTAATATGAAAGTACATTTGAAACATTATTGCCAAATTCAAACATTTACTTTTATAGATTTTCGCTTAGAATCGTTCGTAAAAATACTACAAATGTTTTCTATTTTGTACCCAGTACGAGACATGACATGGCCAGCCTGTGCGTGCGATTTGGAGTGAGGAGAAACCAACTGAATGCATTATTTTTGTAAAATATTAAAACGTATTTTCTTTTTCATAGATCAAAAAGTGTTATCGATTCTGAAGCGTCTCAAAATTTTGCTGGTCTTCTTAATGTAATCCTTACAAACAAACTGGTATAAGCTAAACTTCAGGAAATCCGTATTTTTTTTACGAAAAACAGATATACGAGATAGTAGGCTACCTGATAGAAATTAGTAACCACTGCTTAACAACGAGAGTCAGCTGCCGATGCAATGCCGGTTTCTAAAAAGTTTGTTAACCCTTTTTTTGAAAATGCCTGATTCCAATATGTTATAAGCTCTACAAGCAGAGCACCATCTTTTATGTAAATCACAGTATAACTCATCTGTTTGCATTTGAAGTTTCAATATAATGTTTCTCGTAATAAAAACCTTTTTATAGGTACCTGTATATGGAGACGTACGTATCGCTAATAAGATTTCAGATCCTTGAACTCACGAAGCGTGAAATATTGTGTCACATCATGTAATAAGAAAGATTATGGCAATGCGTGTCTTTATAAGAATTACATAATAAGGAACCCCCATTTCACAAATGAGTAATTAATGTGACTATTTGTTTACTATTAATAATAATTTATTGTGATGTCATGACCTGGTAGAATGTGAAGAACAATTTGAATATGGAATCATACTAAGTGAGAAAACGACAACCCTTCTTTATAATCCCGTAAATTTTACTTTTTTTAAGGCTATGTGTGTTTAAGTGCGCATGAGTGTGCACGTGGGTCTCTGTATGAGTTTATGTGTGTGTACTTACTGGAATTTTCACGATATCGGTTTCCAGTTCCCGAAAATCCTCTTATTTTCTTTCGTTGTCTTATTTAAAACGAAGTAACGGTACATTTAGTTATTTATTTATACATAGCTTAAAATATTCGTCGGTATTTGAAAACCAAAATATTAGTTTCTGAATAAACAATATCAGGCATCTTACATTTAGAACTTTCCTTTCAATAATGGCTCTGTCCTGAATTTCGCCGCAAACAATTTCAAACCGTCAGCTCCATTAATATGCAAGTAAAGTTTGACATAATCTCGTTTTCAAGACATCCCGCCATGTTGGAGCTATTACGCGAATGGCAGTCTTTTTGCCCTTAAAATGAATTCAACACGGCTGACTCCTAATTAGGCAACTAAATTGGCCTCGCTCTGTAATAAAACCAGCTCTTTTTTATAAAACAAAACTCGAAAAACTACATTCTATAAAAAAAAAAAACTTTTAAAACAAGCCCCAAATATACTATTTCTTGCATATCTTCATAACCTTTTTTTATGATAATGTAAGGCAAACAACACACGGATTTCCTGATGGTAAAAAATTCATGCCGCCTAGGGACACCAAAGGTGGTAATGGTGCGTTGCCAACCTGTGGCCGGGGTGTTAAGCTTTGAGTAAACGTAAGTTTACCGGCTGTTTAATGTAGTTCGTCCTTGTTTCAGGATCGCCTGTTTCTTGTAATCAACTAACCGTAATCCGTAACTGTAATATTTTGACTAAAAGTAATAAAACGTGCCATAGTGCCATAAAATATTAAGCGAAAATTACAAGCGACGAGCGATCGTAGTTAGATATCTTACTATTAATACAAAAAACTACCGCGCGAAAGCGAAATTACTTCCAGTAAGGGTTCTGTAGCTAAATGACAAAAACGGAACCTTTATAGATTGGTGATGTCACAGCTACTTTTTACTGAAATTGTAAGTAATTTTTAATATTATAGATATTAAAAAAATATGTAAGTAGATGTATTTTGTAAACCCTTTTGAGATTTATACAAAAAAATAATAAAAACAATATTTTTTGGGGGTTTTCATTTCTCAGAAATGAAATTTATTCTTTCATTCATACGTACCCATACATGTGGGTTATCTTTGAATGGTACTTAAAAATTTAACGACGGGGTCAGCGTCGGGAACATGACTGCGCTTACCCGAGTGGGCAACAACGTGAGGGCATACGTTAATTAAAAGAATACTCCTTTTATTAAAATATCGATGAAAGTATAACGAACTATTAGAACTTTTCTATTATATTACTTGCTGCTACTGAACTATTGTAGGGCGAGTTCGAGTTAAACTTCGCCGCTATTTTAAATGCAGGAACCGGGCATTAGTCAGATTAGCTACACTAGTAAAAATCTTTCAAAATCCGTACTCGATTATTGAACTGGAAAGCAATAGAACTGTCACATTCCAACCCCAAGAAAAAAAGTACAAATCTTTGTGAGTGACTTTGCACTTGCCCATTTAGAAATAACGCATATCGATATTTGTCGATAACTATTGCTTTCAAACTAAGATGTGAGTAGGACAGTCCATACGTCCAATTTATTAATTTCTTACTTTTGTTGTACGATTTCTATGTACCATTGAGACAATTTCTATGCACCTACTTTAAAAATTTAAACCACCAAGTTGTATGGTTTAGTTATGTTTTGCCCTAATTCATACCACTGCCTGCCCTCTTCTGGCTATCTCAACATGACGCTCACCGTGATTGTTATTGTTTAAAGTATAATTGTTTAACATATTAACTTATGTGTTACTGTTACTTATATGTAAATATACTGTTTTTTTTCATACAAAGTAGTTATGGATCTTGGCGACAAAAATACACAAGATTAACATTAATATGCTTTACAAGACTAGTGTTTCCAAAACACAATTCATTTCACTTTGCTCGATAGAAAAAAATCAAAAAGTGAACCCTTTTTTGAAAGCAAAATCGAACTGTCTACTTCAATTATGAAAATATCGACATCAAATGTAACATAAACATAGATAAGTATTATACCTAAAAGATAACTGTTTCAGTTTTTATATTTTTTTCAAATTACTTTTATAGTATCAAAAATAGTGATTTGGCGCTTAAGACATTTACTTTAGAGTGCAATATTTCATAGTAATCATGGAACGGGGGAGTGCGCTGATTGGCCCTTCTGGCTGACTAAGTATGGGGCCTTAACATGGGTTTGGTTTAAAATTGATTGCCGTTTAGCAAACTAGCCGCTAACTCAGATTAACAGGACAATAATATATTTGGTGTATACAGACGATAAAAAAATTTAAAAATGTTTAATATAACCTTGCTGACTAATGTCAAGTAGATATATTTTATGGTCGCCATAAAGACCATTTGTAGCGAAATTTTATGAGTGATTGTATTAGACTTTAAAATCTGACCCGAGAGCTTCGGGAGCTTTTACGACCGCTCCACATTGAAATCCAGAGGCTATCTACACTCTACATAACTGATGATGATGAGGACACCGTATAATAATATACCATATAAAATTCATGCACTATAGTGTACAAAGGTGGACTTGCTAATGAGTCTATCTTAAAACATAGCTATATACTTTGGTCTATTTTGGTATTTTGGTATATTTGGTCTTGGTATATACTTTGGTCTTCGCCTCTGTGGTCTAGCGGTCCGGGTGTTGGACTTGACTGCATGAAGTCCCGAGAACGAATCCCGGGTCGACCAACGAAAAGAAAATTGGATTTTTCCAATTTTCTAATAAAAAAAAATGTTGGTCAGGATTAAAAATGTGCCCGGTTGGCGATAGGCTTGCCACCTATCACATTGTGGGACTTAGTGTCTTCGGCTAGTCGTGGGTGCCTTGGTTATACCTCTGCCTACCCCTTCGGGGATATGGGCGTGAAGATACGTTTTTTGTTTTTATATACTTTGGCAGAATTTTAACAACTTTCAGTTGTAACTTCCGTGATTTTTGCTTAACATTAATCGTGACCAACGCTGCGCACGCCACCGAAGCTCCAAAAATTATCATTTTTTGTTTGCCTTTTTTTTCGAATTGTCTACTGTAGTGTACGTCTAAAGACTTTTACAACGTCACCGGGCTAGTGGGCGAGCAGATTGCTCAGCTAGAGATTGAAGTATGGGTGGGGCCTGGGACCCCCCTCCCTAAAAGTGTCTCCTGTAAGATTGTACCTCGGTTTAGGGTGGGATCGTGGTTTGCGTCGGAGAAGGACATTGTGGCTGTGTTCCGCCCAGGGCGGAACAAGGGTCTAGGGTCTTCGTCACCCCTGGCGGCGGCGGTGTCGCGAGTTTGTATGTGTTGGTGTACTGTTGTATGAGGCGTTTGCCTCGGTGATGGGGTCCTCGGGGTCCCCGAAAAATTTGATTTTTGGGTGTTTTTTATTTAAGCTATTTAAAAATAGGTCCAGTTGTCTCTCTGTGCCTGTCCAACATATGATAATGTCGTCGACATATCTAAAATAATACAAAATATGTCGATGACCTACAATATGTTTTTTTCGAAATTATCCATATTCTCGACCTTTGTGGAGTGCAGTCGAATTCTCCTGATGATGCTTCGGTTACGAAGCGAAACCTACGTTGAGTTTTTAGTAGTATGTGTTTTGTTGGTGCTACTAAAACAGTTTAGTGGTGTGTATTGTGTGGAGCTGGATGTATTTGGGAGTTTTAGCTTCCGGTAAGTCCAATTCATTCTTAGCGCACTATTTTGTCTGTTTTGTTACGCAATAATACGTATACATTTTTTGGCGCAAATTGCAAATTAAATTTTATTTAGAATGACCTAACAGTCTGGCTTGGTGTTAATTAATCCTTTGTCACAAAACAAATAGTGCCAATGTTTAATTAACACAAATAATTGTATTTTTTTTATGTTATAGGAAGGCAAACAATCAGACGGATTTCCTGATGGCAAAAAATTTCCGCCGCCTAGAGACACCAAAGGTGGTACTGGTGCGTTACCAAACTGAGGCCGGGATGTTAGGCCTCGAGCAAAAGTGAGTTTACCGGCTACCTTACCCTCCGAACCGGAACACGTCATGACGTTATCTTGGACTTATGCTATTTTGTTAAGGTTGGTACTGACTGGAGCTAAACAGTTAAAGGCATTTTATGACAAAAATATATGTATATGACATTTTACAGAGGAATCATTTGAGTAGTCAGTGATATACTGACTAAGATTTGAACTTTAACTAGCAAAACATGCTTTCAATAGACATAAATGAGTCGCTATAGTTTAAGAATAAGTGAATTTATTATTTGTTATTTATATATATATATATATACACATATATATATTTTAAATGTACGAAGCTATTTATTATGTTTTACAAAATTGAATGATAATTATTAATTAGAGTTTATAATTACAGATGTAATTTTATTAAATTTAATAAGAATGTAAAACGTAACAGTGATGGCACTTGGTTGTGAAGTTACGGCGATTTTTCCGTCCACCTCTGGACCATTAACTGTCGAGCGCGAGACTTCTTTTTTACCTAAGTCTTGTTTGACTTTGTTATCAATAGCACTTTCTTGACGCTCGCTTTTCCTTCTTTCTTTTAAAGAATAAAAGGAAAATAAAAAGAAACGCGTAAAAGACTAGCGTCGTTTTGTTAGTTATAGTTCTGTAACCATAACAAGGTTTTGCGAAGACTTGCCCATTTCAATAACACCGCCTTACCTATTCCTTAGGCTATACTGACGGTTTCTAACATTACCTTGGTACACTTTATAGAAAAGGGTAGCAAAAACCACACTCACACAAAAAGCTTGCCATCCCGGTCTCAGCTTATCAATTCGTCATTATAATCTTTGATGCCTTTCTGCCATCCCCTTAAAAAAATTACCTCGTAATGTCGGTCTGTACTTACCTTTACAGTTAATGTGAGTTTTACGGAGGCTATAATGTATTGTTTATAGCCTATCCCTAGCTGAGTATTTGTAAGTTTTACGTACGAGTATAGAATATTCATATAATATGTACATAATTCAAGGAACGGGTGTCAGATACATGACCAGTGTTTGTATTGAGAAATCTTTTGTCGATGGAGATCCTATGATTTCGTTAGACCAAATCTTATTTATTTCATGAAAGCTGAAAGTTAAATAATACTATGATCAAATATAAAGTTAAATATTATTAATAATCGCCACCAAAAAAAGGTCCTTATTAATGAAATTGGCGTTTTTGTAAGGTAGGAACAATGAGTCGAATACTTTTTAATCTATATAAATAAAAATGAATGACCATTTCACGCGGTTATCAGATAACACATCGCCTGAATGGATAGGCCAATTTGCTTATTTTTTTATCGTATTGATTATAAATTGTCAGTAGCAGGATCATATAAAGAGAAAACCCGGAGAAATTGCAAGAAAAGGAAAAAACACACTTAACATGAAGCGATATGAAGTTCGCCGAATTAATTAGCAAAATATATTTATTCCATCAAAGTATAAACCACTGCTATTTATTCACTTTTGCCATCTCATAGAACCATTTAATAAAAAAAAAACATTTAGATGGGAATAAACAAAATTTTTGAAGGCCGTTTGAACTTCCCCATCGCAGTTGAATTTTTTCACTAGCAAGAAGTTATGAAAATTTAGAAAAATATTGTAATCATTTATATCAAAGTCTGGGGAGTATAGCGTATGTATTAGACATTCTAATTGAAGCTCTCCTAATTTAGTAGCCGTATGTTGACCAGTGTCTGGGTGCTGATTATGTATCTCAGTTGCCAACTCAAAATCAAAAAGTTTACATCAACGTCGTCAACGTCGTCAATGACGTCATTTGTGTTTGCTGTCTCTATTGTATTTCTATTGGTCACTGGAGATAGCAAACATAAAACACGTCATTTGAAAGCTAATTGATGTACACTCGCTCCCGATTATCTGAATCTCCATTTCAACACAGGTATGGCTTCTATCTAAAATCCCTTCATTATTGTGCCGGTCATGTAATGTTATGCAGTTTGCCGCTTTGCTTCATTTATTGTCAATTTAAGTTTCCGGCCATCCACTGGGCTTGTTCTGGTCATACATAACTTTGTTTGTAAATGTAACTTTATTCACAAAATGTCAATTTTATATGCAAGGACTAAGGATAATATATACAAAGGTAATGTAGCTAACAACCATCTCGATCATGTCACCATTCAAATAATTAGCATCATTATCGTTCAATTCGTTTAGGAGTTATGACGCCACATATAGATACACACAGACAAGTCAAACATAAAACACCCCTCTTTTTCCTACGGACTTTACAAATAGCGAATGTAGTTCCTGGAATAATTTTTGAAATGCAAACTTCTTTAGCGTCGTTGTGCACTTTTTAGTTTCTAAACTTCTAAACTCGCGTCAGATCATCAGATCGTAAGACGGCGCAGAACGCTTGCGCGAGGTCTACAATAAAACGTAGATTCATTGCTGTTTTTGTATTGCTTAGATATTTCCGAAGAGTATAGGATTCGCAATGGATAATACCAGTACGAGTGAGTATAAAACAATCGCATTAACTACTGCAGGTCGACTCCTCGTGTCGATTGAGTCACGAACGCCGCAATATATACCTTTACATTCTTACAAGACAACATGATAGCAGATACGAATAATATCAACAGACATTGCTTTATTTGTTCCATTTTGAAAATAAGCTTTAGGAGTAGACGAGCAATGTTCGTGATACAAGTTATATGACAACACTCCTAGCCATCACGTAGTCTTACTTTAGCGAGTTATTGTTAAGCCAAACGCAGGTTATTGATATGAAAATAATATTTGTGCATAAATGATAGTACTTTCATACTGATAATTAAAGCAATTTGTGCAAAATTATTCTTTAACCATTCCAAAATATCAAAAATGCACAACGTTATTATTTAAGTTTTTACTTCTGCCGGCACTTCCGGAGTGCGACCCGTCATTTTTTTTTTTGGAATTCTTCCCGAGTTTTAAATTAGTTTTCGCAGGACGAGAAAAGCTATAACCATCTACAATTGAATTTTAATAACATATTTTTTCGTTTTGGCTCATTTATATGCACAAAAGGCAAAATCATGTATGTCCATCATCATCAGCTTTCTCATGAACATGGAATAGAATTGAACGGAATATACTTTATGTGTTTATTCATTTATGATAACTCTCACAGATAGATATCGTTGAAGTTATGGCAGCAGAAACAGGTAATAACCTCCACTTAAAATACGACCGAGTGATAGCGACACACTAATAACAGGGGTGGTATTTAAAGGCGACAGTTGACTATTATTATAAAGATCAGCCCTATCCGTCTTATTAATAAAAATGGACTGAAGTATGAGTAAAATTAATTTGATATAGGCTGTATCACATTGTAATAAAGACTGTAATACCAGGTTCAATCTTGGAGTAATTTACTCATTGTTTATTATTTTCTAGTTCACTATCATATAACATCAAAATAATAAAAGTTAAAACATGTTTGTGCTGGAAATAGACGTGGAAAAACATCATCAATAAAAAGTATTTATATAACGTTATATAATAGGTAGAAGCACAAATGGGAAGTTTGTCTAATGTTTCTATTGCTGCCTAAATATTTGGAGATTGGTGTATGGGGCAAGTATTTTTTAGCAATACATAAAGGAAAATGGACACATGCTAATCATGTGTTGATGACCTTAGTTTGGAATGTAAAACTTCAAGTTTGGCTGACGGTTATTCGTTAAAACGAAACAATGGCTGCCCGCCATTATTGATAAAGTAGCAATAATTAATATGACAAGGTGTTGATGCTAATTCGAGTGTCTTTTTTTCTTTTTTGAGGGGTTAGTCTAGTCCCATCGACTAACAGCGAGACTCGGGTTCAGTTTCTAAGATTACTTTGGGGTTAGATTTTATTTGCAAAATTTGTCTAGGGTTATTTATTTTTAAAAAAATCACGAAATACTAACAATGCAGTTGAATAGGGCTTCCATCTAAATTACTAGACTCCACAAACGATGGGGTCGTACCATTCCCCCCTTTAGAAATTATACTTGAAATTAGATTTACAACTAAACATTAGAAGTGTTATCTGTCATACAACTTAGAAAGACATTATGAATCCAAGGAATGTCAACTTCATGTGACATTACGAAGGTTAGGTACTTCTGTCAAATGACATTTCCTTAATATCCAAAGTAGGAAATACACATTAAACTAAAACTAAACCACTAAACGTTTCCATTATAGTTAATAACTTATTCAGCTTATCCAAGACCTAGTTTTGAACAAACTGACACTTAGTATCTTATTATAACTCGCGATAGAATTAAAAGTTAGACGTTTCGAGAAAGTTTTCGACAGTAATAGGACGGACATGAGTTCTGTTCACGGGCATTATTACAAAACATAATATCGTTTGTTACAGATTACAATGTGTTTTGCACTTTAAAACTTATTGGTTTATCTAAAATATACAAGGGCCTTTACAAAAATTATCTCTTTATTAGTTTTTAAAACACCGATTCAGCCGTTCTTGAGTTGTAAATAGTGTAACTAACATGACTTTCTTTTATATATATACAGATTTAAAAAGTTTTTATCTACTATAACTAGAAGTATATGACATATTTAATGTTAAAGTTAGTTGATAGTTCTATAGATATTTTCATTTTTTTAATCTGGTGTCTGACAGTATTTTTAAGATGTGTCAATACACTGTTGAGTTACCAAATTAAAAGAAAATAAATAAATAAATGAGTCTTATAATGATAAAATAATTAAAAAAAATAATCTAAAAACATGCAATACAGATAAATACTTACTTCGAAGTTTAAGTTATGTTAAACAGCTGTTATAAAGAGGTAAATCGTAGATAAAAAATAATTGACGTTTCGGAAACTGGACGTAAATATTTATTTTTGTTGTATCTTGCAAAAGCAAACACTGGCAAACACTCAGTGGGTTTACAGCAAAAGACTCGAGTTTTAATGAAATGAAATTTCTTGCGAACGAGGGCTTTATACCTTTGTTGATAACTGTCAAATCCACTTTCTTTAATACATTTTATTCCCGGTGATAGAAAAAATATAGTTGATTATATTTCCTGAACAGTTCTTGAACCTAAAATAAGATTTTGCAAAGTTTTCCTCAATATAAAAAATCTCTTATTGAAAAACCAATATCAATAACATTAAGAATTTTTTTTATTTGGTGTGTTTTTTTAGGCTTAAGTCGTCGCGCATATTTTATATTTCCTATAATATTCATAGCTTGTGCAAGCATGAAAGTTAATTACTGATCATAGTGGGGTAAGCGAGAACTACATTCCGAAGTTGTTAGAACCTTAATCAAAAATGTCATTCAGAAACTTTTTCGGTGGTATTGATTAATATGAATTCCATTTTATTTGGTTGGAAGCTTCGAACCAAATAAGTACTGAACGTCAAATTAAAACAGTCTTTATCTTTAGTTTTAAAGCCCTGATGATGCTGTCAAAAGGTAAAACCAGTTGGCGATAGAGTAACGAAAAGTATTATATAAAGTATATAGTGGATAAGTACAATTTGTCTACTTCATAAAAGTGTATACAATGGAATCCCACCAAATGCCGACGATAACAAGTATAGATTCTATGAATTCCATTTTACTTTCTTATTCTAGAGCGTGCCTAAATAATAAATAGTGTTACACTTAGTCATGAAAGTAAATTGAAATATACGTAACATGCATCTTTAAAATAAGCTTTTTCAAACGATTCTGGATAGAAGATTCTATCACAGTAAGTAAGTATCTTCACGCCCATATCCCCGCAGGGACAGGCAGAGGCACAACCATGGCACCCACGACTAGCCGAAGACGCTAAGTCGCACAATGTGATAAGTAGCAAACCTATCGCCAACCGAGCACATATCCAATCCCGAGCAACATTTTTTTTATTAGAAAATTCGAAATATCAAATCTTTTTTGTTGTCCGACCCGGAATTCGAATCCGGGATCTCATCGAACCGTTAGACTACAGAGGCGATTAGAGATCATTATTTTATTAGAATCCTGTATCGTATCTGGGCAAATTGTTTATAATGCAAATGGACAGTCCACGTACATGGGCAATTGGCATAAACGCTTTTGTGATTTGATTAATCCATACTTGTACTTGGTTAGAAGAGTTCTTACCTCTCTTGAATCTAATTATTGTAATAACATTTTTTTTTGCAAGAAGATATACATACATACATACATGTCTTCACGCCAAGTCCATTACGGGGTAGGCGGAGAGTATCGAGTGCTAACCCTCACGATCTTCGCATACCTGCCTGGCTTCCTCCACATTCATAACCGTTTTCATACAAATACGTCGATTTCGGAGATTACAAGAAAATATCATGGATTAATATGTATAATAGCTATATCTTCTAAACCGCTGGCCGATAGCTTTGGGCAGATCTGTAGAATATAGTAGCGAATCTTACTCCACATAACTGACTATTTGTACATTTAGAAACGTCACCAAAGCAAGATTTGCTTAACCATTTTTTTATGGTCATGGAAGGCAATCAAGCAGACGGATTTCATGATGGTAAGAAATTTACGCCGCCTAGAGATACCAAAGGTGGTAATGGTGTGTTGCCAACCCGAGGCCAGGATGTTAGGCGTAGATCAAAAGTAAGTTTATCGACGACCTTACCCTCTGAACCGGAACACGTCAACGGCAAACATCGGACGTTATGGCGGCAGGAATAGGTAAGACGGTGGTACCAATTCGGACGAGTCGCAGCGTAGGATGTCACGGTGTTAGTGACGGTAAGCCTATGCTCGCCTTTTACGAGCTGCCTGGCAGGAAGGCAGATGGTCTATTCTGCAAAGGAGCCCGGACCAATACGGGGAAAAACATGTTTTAATTTAATTTACTTTCATACGTTTTTAACTCGATACTTTCTGCCTACCCCGTAAGGGACTTGGCGTGAGGATATGTATGTATGTATGTATGTTAACTCTTTATTTCACAATTGTGACATGTTAATAAATTTAATTTTTTATCACATTTTAATATCAAGAAATAGATGCCTGAAAACTTTACTGACAGTTGATAGTTTTCAAATGTTTTTATACTTACTAACCTGGTGGAAAAAAAAGAAATGAAGGTGGATTTATACTGAGCAAGAAGGAGCTTATTCACTATGTTCTAAAATAGTGAATATGGGTAATCTCTTAAACGTATATCTGCTGTTAATGTTCCATCGTGATGACCCAAAAGATTGTACGTTATTTATGACGGAGTAGTGTGGGCTGGCTGTGACAGCGTGACACGCTCCATCGCAAAACAACGTGACACCGTGACGTGACGGATGAACGAAAATGACTTGTCTAATGCTGTTTTTATAAATGAGTTTTTTTAATAACACGATTTAGGGGTGATTTCGATTACTCTTAAGTATGTCACAAAATATTTACCACCTCTGTGGTCTAGCGGTTCAGTTATTAAACTTGACTGCATGAGGTCCCGGGTTCGATTCCCGGGTCGGGGAATAAAAAGAAAATTGGGTTTATCCAATTTTGTAATAAAAAAAATGTTGCCCTGATGATGCTGTATAAGCGAAACCGGTAGCCTATTTACAAAATAATAAATTATAAATGATACGTTTTTACGTATTATACAAATGTTTATTTATTTTAAAATATGAATATTTGGAAATTTCACCAAGCGCCAACGATGGAAAATATCAAATAGATTTTCGAATTCCCTGGAACACACACTAGTCTTTAATATGGTCGAGAACTTTATTGTAAAAACGTATACATTGGCCCATGAAAGATGAACTAATTCTGTGGAGACCAGACATATTTAAACCATATGAACATATTTTTACTTCTTTTTGTACCGATCCTTTCTCCAAACATCGAAATTCCAATTCAATAAAATGACTATCGAATTTCCAATTCAATAAAATTTCAATTTGAGTGACCACAAATCCCGGTTACGAGGCACGTAGAGACACTATTCTAGTAAAACGCTGTATTCCCGTGATAGCTTTTCAGAGTTTTACAGGACTTTCTTTTTCAATTCCATTCGAATCCAGACGTAGATAATCGTAATTTGTTTTTTTTATGATATTGGAAGGCAATCAAGCAGACGGATTTCCTGATGGTAAGAAATTCACGCCGCCTAGAGACACCAAAGGTGGTAACCCTGAGGCCGAAATGTTAGGCCTCGAGCAAAAGTAAGTTTACCGGCTACCTTACCCTCCAAACCGGAACACGTCATGACGTTATGGTGGCAAGAATAGGAAAGGCGGTGGTACCAATGCGGGTGAGTCGCTGCGAAACTCTACTACCTAGTCAGATGTCACGGTGTTAGTAATGGTAAGCCTATGCTCGCCTTTTACGAGCTGCCTGGCACAGGAAGGCAGATGGTCTATTCTGCAAAGGAGCTTCTTTTATTATAAGAAGTTTGATACTACGTATTCTCAAGTTTTAATCAAGGCTTATATAATACTTTATCCCTATACAAAGATAGAAGCAATAAAAACGTCAATTCAAATAAATATCTGCGAAATAGCAGAATGTTCGTAGAAACAAATCGAAGTTTTTATTGGATTCAAACAACTATAAACAAACAGAAGATGAGATTTAAGAGTTTTGAGGTCGTATTTTGACGTTTTGCCATGTCTGCTTCGGAATCTAAACTATTTGGATTACGAATAAACTGTCAAACATGTGAAGCTAGCAGTAGAAATTGGAAGTAAATCACTATTTAGATCCTATTTTCAAGAAACGAGTCGTTTTGATTACTTAAGTTGTTTGTACCAACAGTAAAATTTCTAACTACGGTTTCTCATTTTTGACTGTTGACTCTGAACATATTTCAAAAATATGAGTAACTCTTCGTGACTTTTGGGTGAACTACGAATAGTTAAACTTTTGAATTACTTTTCGTTATTATTGGAAACGGGAAAATATTATTATGAATCGTAATTCCCACACATCGTTTTGCTGTTGGTTTCCGAAGGGTGAGCACGGAAAACTAAATTTCCGTATTTACATTTTTTAGGGCTCCGTATCCAAAGCAAAAACGGCCCCTATTACTAAGCCTCCGCTGTCTGTTTGTCTCCAGGCTGTATGTCATAAACCGTGATAACTAGAAAGCTGAAATTTTCACAAATGATGTATTACCGTTGCCGCAGTAACAACAAATACTAAAATTAAAAAAAAAAACAATGTTAAGGTGTGCAACACGTTTATTGTATGGGGATACAATAAACGTTTTTTTTTTGGTATTTTTTGCTCAATATTAAAAACGGTAACAGGTAGACGCTTCAAACTTTTACAGAATATTTACTTGTATATTACCTTTCAAAATAAATAATTGAATAAAAATAAAGTAAATATTAAAGGGGGCTCCCATACAACAAACTTAATTTCTAATAGATAGATGATAGTACGGAACCCTTCCTGTGCGATCCGACTCGCACTTGGCTGGTTTTTATTGTGACCGTTATTTTCTAGACAACATTCACAATCAGAAACTTTAAACGTCACACTAGTCGTCTTTTACTGAACTAATAAATTAGGTCTATAAATACTTAGTGATAGATTTCTTATACATCGGCTTACCAGTTCCTGTCTCCTTGACGACAGTATCTTACACTCTTATGTTCCTATCTAGAGGGTGGAGTTACACTTTAAAACAGTATCTTCACGCCCATATCCCCGAAGAGGTAGGCAGAGGCACAACCAGGGCACCCATGACTAGCCGAAGATACTATGTCCCACAATGTGATAGGTGGCAAGCCTATCGCCAACTGGGCACATTTCCAATCCCGAGCAACATTTTTTTAAATTAGAAAATTGGAAAAACCCAACTTCCTTTTCGGGACCTCATGCAGTCAAGTGAAGTCCAACAACTGAACCGCTAGACCACAGAGGCGATTACTTTAGATTTAAGGAATGCGGCGCACTTGCAAGTTCTAGGTATACGGTATAAAGCCATGGTTGTCAGCCGTTTGTCTTTTGACACAAACTCTCAAAATACTGACACCTTCATTATAGTTTGTAATTTTATAGAAGTAAGGTTATTATCACACGGCACCTCTCATCGCCGCGTCGGGTAGAAGCGAAAATGTGGATTTCGAAGCGGTTCTCCGCGCTGTTAGGCGGTTACGCGCCTGTCCGCGCGGATGGATTTAATGCGGTTGTCACCTGTTTGATCAAGGTCACTGACAAAAATGAACACAGAAGTAGTAGCAATAATCTGGATTTTATAGAGTATAAATAAAACATAAAAAGGTATCGTATTCATTCATTTCCAGCATAACCCTAAATGTGACATTCATGGCGTGATATAAAATATCTGCACCTACAACGATCCGTGCGGTTATGCTGTGCCACGTGTATAATGCAATGCCTCTCCGCGGGACAACAGCACGGAAGTGCGGTTTTTTATTTGGAATGACTAATGTGTTGCCGGTTTTTACAACTTCACCGGGCTTTATGGGCCGAGCAGAGTGCTCAGCCCGAAACATCATTATTTAGATAGATTGAACTGTTCCCCACAAGAGCTGTCTCTCAGGAGACCGTACCTCGACTTGGTGCTGCGTTCGGGTTACTGGGTGGACTAGGTGGAGGAATAGTGGCGGCTCGTCGCTCGGCGTTAGGCGCCGGGTGCAAGAGAGGTCTTCGTCGCCTAGACCGGCGGAGACGATGTAGTGTAGTATCCTGTGAATTTGTGTTCCATTTGGGATTGGGAGGGAGGCTCTCGCTTGCTGCGGTTATTGGATCCGGTGGATCCGATAACACGTGACGGGGTCTCCTAAGTTTGGCGGGCGCGTTTACGGACGGTGTATAGTCACACGCGGCTGCTAATACCGGGTTTGGATGGGCAGCCGTTATTTCAAAGTAAAAGGTGCGGTTACGGCGAAAGCACCGTCCGACCGCGCTGTCAGGCGGAGTTCGTGTGTTTTATTCTCGAAGTCTCTCAACTTAAAATACCTGACAAATAGCATCTCATCTTTTACAAATGAAAATAAAACATGTTTATTGAATTTTTTTATCACTACGTTTTGTCGAGTTCATGACAATATCCATATATTGATACGTGGTGCCAAAACTTTGGACCCCTTTTTACGAAAATTGCTTGGACGCAGGAGTATAAAATTTGGCACACTTATTGTTTATGTGTAGGAAAAGTGCAGAACGCTAATATTTTTCAATAATAATGCTAATAAAGTACATTAAATCTATAAATAAAACATTACCCACACCAACAAATATATTGATGATAACGATAAAAGATCACAGATGGCGCACTAAAAAGTTTTGAAACAAAGTATTTGGTCCTGAGAAATGAAGATGGCGTTCTTATCAACAATATATTAAAATTTATTATGGTCAAATTTCGACCAATGGGCGACCACTAGTTTATATAAATATACTAGTTTTTATGATTCATAAGCACCAACGTAACATGCATAAACATTTGAAAATGTACCAGGGTGGATAACTAAATAAAACAGCCTTACCTATTCCTGCAGCCATAACGACAATGACTCTGTTCCGGCAGGTAGGGTAGCACAAAGTTACACGATACACCAACGCTATAGGATAGTGACACACGTGTAATATCTATGATGTCTATAGGTCATGGTTGTTTCTTACCATGTGTACAGCCATATGCTTGTTATCAATCTTATGATTTATTTAAAAATATCGATAATGCAACATGCCACATGCAATGCAACTTAATATCTGCTTCACCGCCTACCGCGGCGGTGCGCGGTGCCGTGTGTTAATCGCTTAAGTGCTTAATGAATTTATATTATAGAACTAGCAGATCCGGCCAATCACTTGATGTACCTAACTTTTCATATGGAAAATCAATGCTTAACAGTGCAATGCTAACATTGTTTTTTCCATTTTCTTTACAACTTTCTCGGTTTTTTTTACATAAGAACCTTTTCCTGATAATATCTAACACAAAAAAATCAGCAAAATTGTTTTTTAACCGCTCTGGCGCAAAGCGATGACAACGCGAAATGAGCTGTCATCATTTTTATATACACCGTGTAAATGACAGCGTACCGAAAAATAAGACCATGGATTCTGTACATGATAGACGTGCATAAGTAGTTGGATTTTTGCGTCGGAAATTTCATAATTTTTAAATTTTTTTTTACTATTTTTACTATTGTTTCATTAGTACTATTTAACATAACTCAATTTTTATTTAATGCCACATAAATAAACATTTTGCTAAAAATAACAATGTAATAAAACAGGGTATTAGGTCGGCACTTACAGGTCGCAATGCGAGGCTTGATGACTTTTGACTTTGTTCGCTATATGTACATTTCGGGATGGAAAACTGCTAAATATTTAACCACTTGTTTCCGACAAAAACTGCAAAAGGAATTTTGAAGTCTGATATGTATTTAAACTACCATAGAATTTTTCGTTACGGTGTCACATACGCCCTAAATGCATAAGATTTATTTTTTTCTGTGGATTCTAGGTTCAACATGTAGGGCTAAGAGCTAGTGAAATCTACTCCATAATATATTATTAATATTATTAAAACAGAAGGCTTTCTTTAAACATAAGTCTCCGCTTCTACAACGTGATAAGCATACAGTTAAATGAAATCCACGGTATTATGTAGACGTTCTACGAATTTTTGGTAAATCTACACACGTCGCCATAATTTGTATGACGAGTATGAAATAGGGGATGTAAAGGCAGGGTGGGTGAATTAGTATCTTCACGCCTATATCCCCGTAGAGGTAGGCAGATGCAAAACCAGGGCAACCACGACTATCCGAGGACACTAAGTCCCACAATGTGATAGGTGGCAAGTTTAAAGCCAACCGGGCACACTATCGGTGCCGAGCAACATTTTTATTAGAAAATTGGAAAAACCGCATTTTATATTTGTTGCCCAACCCCAGAATCGAACCCGGGACCTCATGAAATCAAGTCCAACACCTGGACCGCTAGACCACAGAGATGGGTGAATTATTCATTATAAAATTTCTTTATATTATATATTTAGCTAATTCACAAAGTACTAGCGAAACAAAATGCTGAAAGTTGTAGTTTGATAATTCATATATATATAATACGGAGATATTTAGTTATCAATATTCTACACAAGCTATTGCTAGCATATTTTAAAAATTATTATTATGACAATGCCATTAATTAAAGACATAATAGGGTAAAATTATCTCTAAAGTAAGGCAACACAAAGTTTTGAGGTTTTTTATATAAACAGGTCAAATAAGACGCTTACATCAGATATTACATAACAAGAAACATTTCAGGATACATAAAATTAGATCGGCAAACATAAAATCACTGTATGCTATAATTCAAATAATCAGAAACATCACAAATTTTAGAAAGCTACTAGCTGATCCGGCAAACGTTGTTTTGCCATATAACTAATTAAATGACGATTGATCAGCTATCCGGGATAAAAAATGATTAAATTACTAAAATGACTATTAAAAAATAGTAGTTGGTGATAAAAGGGTAAAAATTTAGGGTTGTATGTACTTTTATATGCTGTATCATAAAAAATAAAAACAAAAAATTTTGTCTGAAAATTACAAAAAAAATTTTAGAGGTGGACCACCCTTAACATTTATGGGTACAAAAAATAGATGTTGGCCGATTTTTAGACCTACTCAATATGCTCATAAAATTTCGTGAGAATCGGTCAAGCCGTTTCGGAGGAGTTCAAGTTCGAACCCCGTGACACGAGAATTTTATATATTAAATGTTATTTTGTCAATTTTCTCTCACAATCTCTTTTACACCAATAAATACTGCACCTAGCCATTTTCTAACATTACCCTTTCATAATACAATAATTGTATTACTCAGAACAGTTAAAAAAAATTACAAATAAATTTAGAAAAACAAATGTCAAAACTGTCTTTTAACCTAACTCATCGAGTACCAGCATTAGACAATTCCCTTGGTATTCCAAAGTAAAAAAAAACCTGGCCGGCTGAAGGGAAAATTGTCAAGTTCTGTAAAATTATTAAGGGGCCATGTATGCTAAAATGCGTCAGCAATATACTGTTTTTTTCATACAAAGCAATTATGGATCCTGGCGACAAAAATACACAAGATTAACATTAATATGCTTTATAAGACTATTGTTTCCTAAACACGATTCATTTCACTTTGCTCGATAGAAAAAAAAACAAAAAGTTAACCCTTTTTTGAAAGCAAAACCCATCTGTCTACTTCAATTATGAAAATATCGACACCAGATTTAACATAAACATAGATAAGTATTATACCTAAAACATAACTGTTTCAGTTTTTTTTAAATTACTTTTATAGTATCAAAAATAGTGATTTGTCGCTTAAGACATTTACTTTAGAGGGCAATATTTTGATAGTAATCATGGAACAGGGGAGTGCGCTGATTGGCTCTTCTGGCTGACTAAGTATGGGGCCTTAAACACCAACAAATTTAATCTTGAGATAACCAGTTTTATAATTTTTGAACCGACTTTAATTATTGGAGGTTATAGGTTTGACAAATATTTTTTTATGTATGTGAATCGATTTCTTCGTCTTATTTGAATTGATAAGCGTATTTCAGAGATCATTCAAGTAACACCAAATCATTCAGATTTGAGTATAGAATCACAGGGATATCGACAAAAGTAATTAATTTTCTAACCCCCGCGGTGGAAACAAGCAGCGTTTTTACGTTCGTGTTTATCTGTGGCATCATAACTTTTGAATGGATAGACCGGTTTCGATGCGTTTTTCTTTAAACTGATCTGATTGAGATGGCCTTTGATTTATATTATGGCTTTTGTTGTTTATTAAAAAAAATCGAGGACTTTTGTCTATATGTAAGAAATGATGTTTAAATTGAAGTCGGTTTTAAGCAATTTCATTATTTTAATTATTTAGATTGTGAGCGGTTACTATTTCACAGCAACGAAATGTGATCTTAAAAATGCGCAATACATAAAAGTTCTTTCACCAAATTTAGAATACGAGTATATAAAATAGCATACTGAATTTTATTCAAAGATGAGAAAAAGATTAAACGTGCGCTCTAAAAGTACATTTGCCTCTCCGGTTCATCATTACCATATATTTAAATAGAATTTTATTTTATAATAAATTTCCTTATAAAAATATGGAATATAATAAGTAGTATAGTGAATGTATGGATGAGGAAAGATTCTCAATTCTCGTTAAAAGTTTAAAAAGTGAAAGCAAAGCCAAGTAGAAAGTTTTAGCTCTAAATTATTATTAAAGCCTGTCCAACGATACTTATAGCCAAGAAATATGCTTTAAAGTTCCAAATAAGCACACTGTTCTTCTTACGATAAGTCATCGTCTTTAGACACCAAATATATTCCTTTATCGCCTCTGTGGTCTAGCGGTCCGGGTGTTGGACTTGACTACATGAGGTCCCGGGTTCGAATCCCGGGTCGGCCAACAAAAAGAAAATTGTATTTTTCCAATTTTCTTTTCAAAAATTTCAATTCAAAAAAAAAATGTTGGTCGGGATTGGAAATGTGCCTGGTTGGCGATAGGCTTGCCACCTATCACATTATGGGACTTAGTGTCTTCGACTAGTCGTGGGTGCCTTGGTTGTACCCCTGCCTACCTCTTCGGGGATATGGGCGTGAAGATACTTTTTTTTATATATTACTTTATAACTGTTATCTTAGGCCATAAGTAAAAATCTAGTGATAGAGTGAAAGGCCGATGGTAGTAGGTTCAGGTATAGGTAAGGTGGAGGACCTAAGCCGGGCAAGATGCTACATGGCACTCTACTGACCAACCGAATTTTCCCCGTGTTGGTCCAGGCTCCTTTGCAGAATAGACCATCTGCCTTCCTGCCAGGCAGCTCGTAAAAGGCGAGCATAGGCTTACCGTCACTAGCACCGTGACATCTGACTAGGTGGTAGAGTTTTGCAGCGAATCACCCGGATTGGTACCACCGCCTTACCAATTCCTGCCGCCATAACTTCAGGTCGTGTTCCAGTTTGGAGGGTAAGGCCTAACATCCCGCCTCATGTTGGCAACGCATCATTACTACCTTTGGTGTCTCTAGGCGGCGTGAATTTCTTACCATCAGGAAATCCGTATGCTTGCTTACCAAATTATGACCGACTGCACCAGTGGGTTAACTTAGTACGTTAACCCTGAGGGTCGATAGACTTTTATCATCTCTAATGCCCGGTTCCTATAATCCACTAGGCGTCATCCGTAAATTTGACCATTCGTTTTTGCCTACTAAAAACGATGAGTAATTTATAGTTCCACA
>NJDC01008722.1:90915-117897 GCA_002245475.1 Calephelis virginiensis
GAAGCGAAAGTTGGATATGTCAGAAAGAGCATGAAAGTAGGATAAATGCGATCGAAATGAGAGCACTACGGAAAATCTGTGGTGTAACGCTCGCTGACCGCATTCGTAATAGTGAGATCCGAGAAAGAGTAGGATTGAAAGAAAGTGTTGGTGTTAAAATGCGAAAGCGCATGCTCCGCTGGTTCGGTCATGTGGATAGAATGACAGATGAAAGATTGACAAAGCAAATGTACCATACGAATATGGATGAATAAACCCGGGGAGACCAAGGCTGACATTTCACGATCAGATCAATCGGATATTATCCGAGGGTGGTGGCAAGAGTCTCCGAAACCGGCGTGTTTGTATAAAAAGGGTAATGAATTTGAAGGAAGCAAGACAGGTTTGTCAGGATCGTGAGGTCTGGCACTCGATACTCTGTGCCTTCCCGTAAGGGACTTGGCGTGAAGATGTGTATGTCTGTATGTATGTATGGATGTACAAAGTTGCCCGGGTGTGGATACATGACCGGTTGGCGATAGGTTTGCCACCTCTCAGATAACCTTCGGCTAATCGTAAGTATTACTGTCTAATAACTACTAAAGGACATAGGATACTTTTAATTCAACTGCGACGAAATAAGAAAAAAATAAATTTTAATTTTTTTCAACTAACTAAATGGTTGTAAGGATGTCAATGCCACTTTTCGTTGCAATTTTATAACTCAAGGTTGGGTTCACCTATTCGAACCAAATGTTTAGACTTTGTTCGGATTATTTAGTAGATGGTTTATGTGAAGTTTGCATAAAATCTGTCCAGCGGTTCTTCATTTATCATATTTTTTGTAACAAATGAAATCAATCAATGGCGGATCATTTTGTTAGTGGGTATTTTTCAGTCAAATTGAAAGTTTTTTCAGATGGGGATTATGCTGTCATATTGAAACTGTCTTTTTTGTTTTGTTGTGTTATGTCATTCATGCGGTCATTTCTTCTTGGACGTGCTTCGGTTAAAGCGTGTTGATATAAAGCTAGCAAATAATAAAATATTGTTTTGTTTGAATAAATCAATTTGATGTTACATATTTTAGTTTATACGTAGCGAAGCACGTACCAGTCCCCTACTATAATATATAAGTGACAGACATTTCATAATCTGTTAACGTAGTGGTTGCTACGCAGTTTCACCATACACTTATGAACTCATTACGTTACACTATGTAGGTAGGGTCGTTTGTGGTTAGCCGATTACTTCAAATACACATACACATACACATATCTTCACGCCAAGTCCCTTACGGGGTAGGCAGAGAGTATCGAGTATACTTCAAATATTCATTAAATAAGCTGTTGTATTGCGTTACAGGTTTAATAATCTATATCTATCTATAAATAAAGTCAGTCATAAAGATTCAAAAGTGTAGATGCTATTATCGCCTCTGTGGCCTAACGGTCCGGGTCCGGGACTTGACTGCATGACGTCCCGGGTTCGAATCCCGGGTCGGCCAACAAAAAGAAAATTGGATTTTTCCAATTTTCTAATAAAAAAAATGTTTGTCGGGATTGGAAATGTGCCCGGTTGGCGATAGGCTTGCCTCCTATCACATTGTAGGACTTGGTATCTTCGGCTAGTCGTGGTTGTACCTCTGCCTACCTCTTCGGGGATATGGGCGTGAAGATACTTAGATGCTATTAAAAATAAGTTAAAGATACGAGTATTAATAGCACTAGCAATTAAAAATAGGTGCAAGTGACTAAAAATCGGCTGCAGAACATGTTTCTAGCATTACTAGATTTTTTATATGTGTGTCTGACTGTGTCGCGACTGCGATTCACGCTGAATTTACTATACCGATCGCAACAAAATTAAGAAATTAAGTAATTTGTGTTTTTGGAAATTATATTAGCTACTTTTTATCCCGCTTGTTCAAAAGAGAAATGGGACAATCAAAATGCAAATTTGACAATAATTCAATAATGCGTTGGCCGAATTCATTTATTCTTTTTTTAAAACACTTGGATAAAAGCGTATGCTATATGTTATTTTTTGCGAGTGAACGACGTTTGCCGGTTTGGTTAGTCTTTTTTATAAGTATAAGATGACGACAGCTTGCGAAAAATTAAGACTCACACCATGATACTGAGTATATGATAAAGTATGCTGGTTTCTCAAACACAAAATTGGTTTTTATCGCCAATACCAATATGTAACACCAAAAACTAAATAAGTTTAACTAAATATAAAAAGGATGAAAAACAAGCAATCTATTCGTTTTCCTAATCACTAGGTACATAATATAAAACAAAGTCGCTTTCTTTGTCCCTATGCCCCTTTGTATGCTTAAATCTTTAAAACTACGCAATTTTGATGCAATTTTTTAAAATAGAAACAGTGATTGAAGCGGAAGTTTAATATGTATATTTCATACCCCTGCAAAGCCGAAGCGGGCCACTAGTTAGTTCATAATCGTAATATCTTTCAAAGTCATGTGACTTGAGTAATCGTCATTATACAGCTGATTACAAAATAAATTTCCCGCTGCGCGTTTTCATAGTAAGCTCTACATTGCGTATCTTAAAAATAAAACAAAATCATTAAACCCTTATTTTGTTCCTACAAAAAGAAATGCATATCATGACTAAGAGGAAACCAAATTAATTTTACAAGAAGCTTCCTTACACAGTGTTATTGATGTAATTTACGATCCTTTTTACTTAAAAAGCATTAACAACTCATAACAATAATCAACTGGATTTTGCACGCAATTTTCTCTTGGAGTTCGGTTTTAAAATTCCGTTTTTTGGCATTAAAAATCTGTTACTTAAAATTAAAAAAACCGTTAGTTAATGAATTTTCTAACAAACTTTTATCTCCTATTTTACCACAACCGGGATATATAAAAACTAATCAAACTTAAATGAAAACCGGTGTGTTTAATATTTATAGAAAGCAAAAACATTGTTCCCAAAATTATATTTTGGCTCTTCTACAATAATGTATTCTAAGATTCGAGATTAAAAGCAATCTTTTATGCCATTTTTGATCAAGATTATGGTTCGTAATGATAAAAGTTTAGGTGATATACTGTAAAAGACACATTTGAATTTTAAACACGCTATTAACAAAAATTCGACCAGTTCGTGTTACCGGTGATGATATACGGAAAGGAGACTTGGCCGATAAATGTTGGCCTCTTTAATAAGCTCAGAGTCACTCAGCGTGCTATGGAGAGAGCTATGCTCGGTGTTTCTCTGCGAGATATAATCCCTAATTCGGTAATTCGCAAGAGAGTAACCGACATAGTTCAGAGAGTCAGCAAGCTGAAGTGACAATAGGCAGGCCACATTGCTCGCAAAACCGACAACCGCTCTGGAAGAAAGGTTCTCGAGTGGCGGCCCCGCACCGCACCTATGTCTATGTGAAAATAATTTAATCACTTCATAAAGTATTGAAATTTAAACATATAAAGGATTAGATACAAATTCCATCATAATAACAATAAAATTTAAAAAAATCCCGACAACACCCACATGTAATATAGTTAAGAACTATATCGATCACGGCAGCATTCTAACAAAATATCCTCATCAAAATCAGTCCATCCTTTTAAAAATTATGATGTTACTGACAGACAGACACACACAGACATACCAAATAAATTTTAAAATATTTAAATAAAAGAAATAAATATATGTTGTAATAACTTATTCCAATTTGTTCCAGTATCGAGAGGCTTATGATGACATAAACAAACATTCACGAACTCAGAATAGTTACGTTATTTTTTTTATTGCCTTTTTCAAACAGAAATGTAAACGCAGTTATCTACACAAATACTTTTCTATGAAATCAAATCTGTATGACAAACACTTTCTATTTATGCTTTTATAATAAAAAAGATACATAAGTATCATTTTTAAACATTAAAAGTTTATGATGACATAAACAAACATACACGAACTCAGAATAGTTACGTCATTTTTTTTATTGCCTTTTTCAAACAGAAATGTAAACGCAATTATCTACACAAATACTTTTCTATGAAATCAAATCTGTATGACAAACACTTTCTATTCGTGCTTTTATAACAAAAAAGATACAAGTATCATTTTTAAGCATTAAAATTGTTAAAATTATTGAACAATATTTTATAAAATTAAATTAAAAATTTAAAAAACCCCCGACATAAAAACTTACTCAATCGAAATCAAATATACTCGATATTTGCAGACATTCGGTTTATCTCCCCACTTTTAACCCCCACAACTTTTAAGCGGCTAAACCGATTGTCTTCAAGCATGTCTAAAACACTCGCACATAAGTAACCTTTAATACAAAAAAAATTAAATTGAAATCACTGCATCCGTTCGGGAGTTATGATGCCACAGACAGACAGACACGTCAGATTTATAACACTCCTCTTTTTGCGTCAGGGGTTAAAAAATGTGTCAAAAGCATACATAGTTGTAAGAAATAACTAAACAAATTGAAAGCAATATAAATTGCTCAACAGTATGTCTACTCAGCTGCTTTATTAGACGACGTTGTCTAAATAATTAGGTCCTGTGAGGAAATGTGTCTGGGGATTTTATTTTCCAAGTCGATTTACGAAAAAACCTGTCTATCTACGTAATACGCCTGTCCCTTAACAAACTCGAAGAGACTTCTTTTATTAGTCTGAAGAATGACCTGAGAGGGGTGTGTTTTTCTAATTTATTTCTTCGTTTTAAGACCAGATGTTATTTTTGGATATTTCCAAATAAAAAAAGGAAACCGAGATACTAATAGATACAAAATCCATCATTACTCCGTTTTTTAACAAAACTTTGAAGATAACGTTTAAAAAAAACACCTATAATACATTACATGATTCCACTAAATTCATCTTAAAAGTCAACCTTTCCATTAAGGTTCTTATGAATTGAAATTTACTTTTTTATGATATTGGAAGGCAAACAAGAAGACGGATTTCCTGATGGTAAGAAATTCACGCCCCATAGAGATACAAAAGTTGGTAATGATGCGTCGCCAACCTGAGACCGGGAGGTACGGCCTCGAGCTAAATAAGTTTACCGGTTACCTTATCCTCCGAACCGAAACACGTCAACGGCAAGCAATGACTTTATGGCAGCAGGAATAGGTAAAGTGGTGGTACCAATATGGGCGAGTCGCTGCAAAACTCTACCAGCCCATCAGATGTCACGGTGTTAGTGACGGTAAGCCTATGTACGCTTTTTACGAGCTACCTGGTATTTGCAGCTTTGGAATGGATATGTCTAATATGGGGAGTTATTTCACTTTCTAACATAGGTCACGTCTATTGTTAAAACTCTTGCAAATGCTGGTATAACTGAGTACTGCGTAAGTCTGATAATGGAGTTCAAAGACAAGAGACGAAACCCTAGTACTTGTATTGGTAAATCTATCGAGTTTGGAATAGTTAGATTCGTCTTAAATACATCTGTTTATATTTTCTTATGACGTAGTCTTTGAGACAAGGACTAGTGAATGAACTGGAAGGGGACTAAGTGATCATAGTCTGAAAATTAACGTATTATGTTTCGTTATTCATAACTTTAAATGAAGAAACACGCTGTGTCATGTATCACATCACTTATCTATATATTAATACGTGATGCCAAAACTTTGAACGGAGGAGCATAAAATTTGGCACACTTATATTTATGTGTAGGAGAAGTGCAGAACGCTAATAATTTTCAATAATAATGCTTATAAAGTACATTAAATCAATAAATAAAACATTACCACACTACCATGCATTTGACACACACAAACAAATATACTCATGATAACGATAAAAGATCACAGATGGCGCACCATACAGTTTGGAAACAAAGTAGTTGGTCTTGAAAAACGAAGATGGCGTTCCTATCAACAACATAATAAAATTTATTATGGTCGATTTTCGACCAATGGGCGATCACTAGTAATTTATTAATTTGCAAATAACCAACCAGTTTCGCTTATAACTGCACAATCAGGGCTAAGGCAGGGCTAAAAGCTAGGCTTAAGTTTTACCAAGCTCCGACGATGGAAAATATCAAAATCAAAATCGTTGCTGTTTATCTAAAGCACATAAAAAAGGTGCTATAAGTTATTTATGTGTGAGTGTATATGTCTCTCTGTGGCATCATAACCATTGGATGGATTGTTTGTTGGGGGTTTCGTGAAAATTTTTGTTTTTTGATTATTTTTTTGTTTACGCAAAACAAAACAGAATAATGTGTTTACAAGTCTATGTATGTATGTTTGTTCTATTGTGACACTCGAGAGATCAAAGGTATGGTATTTTTAATTAATCATAATATTTTAAGCGATTCGTTTAGATCTTTTGAGAGATTTGAGCGAGTTTTGTTGTAGACAAGACAGTAATCAAAATTCAAAATGTAGGTCATCAGACGCCATATTGTGAAATAGAAAAAGTAAAGTAAAGTCGTCGAACTTAATGTAAAAGTGTTAGTCAAATAGGTATTTCAAAATCATCATTAAGTTTTGGAATAATTTTCAAATTAAGAAACAGGGTAAGAATATCATTAACTGGATATTCTTAGCCTTAGAAGAAATAAAGTCGTGGAACTTAATATAAAAGTGTTATTCGAATAGGTATTTGAAAATCATCATTAAGTTTTGGAATAATTTTTAAATTAAGCAACCGGCTAAGAATATTATAGAAGAAATAAAGTCGTGGAACTTAATATAAAAGTGTTATTCGAACAGGTATTTCAAAATCATCATTAGGTTTTGGAATAATTTTCAAATTAAGAAACCGGCTAAGAATATCATTAACTGGATATTCTTAGCCTTAGAAGAAATAAAGTCGTGGAACTTAATATAAAAGTGTTATTCGAATAGGTATTTAAAAATCATCATTAGGTTTTGGAATAATTTTCAAATTAAGAAACCGGCTTAGAATATCATACATTGATATTCTTAGTCTTAGAAAAAAAAAGTTGATAGGTGTCAAGGGACACCCGGATGGTAAGAAGTTCTCTCTCCCAGCCTCTCTCTCTTTCAATCTCTATCAATCTCTAGTAATCTATATCTCTATCTCTAGAGAAACATGAAATAAATAAAAAAGAAAATAAAAATATAAAAAAAATAATAAAATATAAAAACAAAATAACAATGAAAATGATATTAAAAAAAATAGAAAACGAAAAATAAAAAAATAATAAAAAAAAATTGTCCGACCCGGGATTCGAACCCGGGACCTCATGCAGTCAAGTCCTACTACTGAACCGCTAGACCACTGAGCAAAAAGTGTCGTGACAACATTTTCGTAAGATTTTTTTCCGTCTGGGGGCTCCATTCACAACGCGCAATAAGGAACTTCGTTCCAAAAAATTCCTCGAACTTAATGTAAAAATGTTATTCAAATAGTTTAGTAGTATTTCACAATCATTTTTAGGCTTGGAATAATTTTCAAATTAAGAAACCAGATAAGAATATCAAATTTAAGTTGGTCTTTTACTTGATTATTTATGAAAGGTCAGCGAACAAGGACACGTCTCTCCAGGTGGTAAGACGTTTTTGTTTAAATTAATAACATGTTAACGTGTTATTCGTTTAATATAGTACGGAATCATCCAAAGTCGAGATGTTTTCTGATTTTTTATTTCTTTTTTATACAAACGGAGGCAAACGTGCAAGTGGTTCACCCGATGGAAAGTGATCACAGCCGCTCACGGACATCCGCAACATCAGGAGTATCACAGATACGTTGCCCACCTTTAAGGAATGAGTACGCTCGTTTCTTGAAGGTCCCTAAGTCATAATTGTTTTGCATTTTGATTTTGCAGTTTTATATTTTTTTATTTTTGGATTGATTAATATGTTGCCAAACTCGCGGATTTTACAACTTTACTGGGCTTTTTGGGCTGAGCAGAGAGCTCAGCCCGAGGCTTCATTATTTAGATGGATTGAACTGTTCCCTATAAGTCCAGCAACAAGGGCTGTCTCCCGGGAGACCGCGCCTCGACTTGGTGCTGCGTTCTGGTTGCTGAGTGGATATGATGGAGGAATACTGGCGGCTCGTCGCTCGACGTTCAACGCTGGGCGCAAGAGAGGTCTTCGTCGCCTATACCGGCAGCGACGGTGTAGTGTATTGTCCTGTGAGTTGGTGTTGATTGGATTGGGTCTCGTTTGCCGCGGTTATTAGATCCGGAGGATCCGATAGGACGTGATTTATATTTTATACCTACTTCAAATATATGAGCACACAGCTGTATATCTGAATAAACTTTTGTTCAAATTAACGTCTCATAAAACCGGTTACTTTATTGGGAGCTTTATGTCATTTTATTACTTCCTCCGCATGACTCGCTTACTTGTAAATGTTTATCGTGGCGTTATTATTACCAAAAATATGGTGGTGCGGTATAAAATGTTTTTATTATTTCCGAAGTTATGGCTGTTTTGTATTCAATTTGTGTATTTTTAAGTGTCTGGCAACACATAGACTGCTGTCATCACATTTGAGCGTTATATTTTACTCCATCCAGTAATATATCCTACAATCTGGGTACTGCATATCAACAACCTTACTTTTCAAAGTGAAATAGAAATAATTTTAATATTCTGAACGATTTGGAATTACTGTCTCTTGATTTATATTTTTACCGTGTGTTTTGACGAGCTGTTTTAATATGGCCCCAGTATCTAGATTCCGCCGCACTACACGCAAATGTTGTGAACATTTCCATCTTACTAATCTTGAGACTTGGACGACTATAACTGTTAGTTTCTCACACACTTTACACAAATATTGGAAACTAGGGACTCTCCCTTTTCACTGCTTTCAAAAAAGTTTTAAAGAAAGTGTTTAAGGAGAAGAGGTAGAATTTTAGAAACAGGGATCGCATTAGTAACTAAGTCTTTCGAATCCGTTAACAGATGTGATCGCTTTGAAATGTGCTGTGTCAATGTTAATACTCGGTAATTATTACTGATCCGCATGGACGCTGCAGGTCACGTGATCTCACGAGAGTCAATGTCATGTCAATGAGAGTCATGTCGCAGTAATATTAAGCGAAAGCTTCAGTCTACATAATACTAACCTAGCCTAAATTAATACCTGATATATAGTACTATTCAAACACACCTATTATAATTACAATATTGTCGATGGTCTGGCAGTTGAAAATTCCCATCAAATAAATATGATTTTGGGATTATATTACTCGTATGTATTTGATGTCTGTCGTCTAAACTCAAGAATATTTTTTGCTTCCAACAATTTATTTATTTAAAAAATTACCTTTTAAAATTCAACACGTATGGGGCCATCAATAAACAGTTTGACTTTTTTCAAATCAATTTCATAATTGACAGAAGAAGGCTCGAGGTAAAATTATTTACCTTCAAAAACATGTAAACGTATTATAACGCGACAAAACTGGAAAGATGGCGCACAGTGAATGGGTTGGACTTACCAAAGACACCAAATATATCCAGTTCCACGCAAAAAACGACATACACGCATACACCATTATAGGTAGATACTGTTTTAGCACAAACAATACACAGACTAAAAATTTTGTTAGATTGTGCAACCAGCTTTAGTATGTGCAGTGTATGTAGTGTGTGTGTCCAGCTCTACGTGATACACAAAACATATACCACTATACTGTTTAACTATTATCTTTTTTAGTATGTGCATTGTTGGTGCTAATACAGTATCTAATAATACAGTCAGTGGTATGTTTTGTGTGGTATTGGATATATATCCGTTCACTACGTCACTACGCAACGTCTTTCCTGTTTTGTCGCTCTAAAATATTAATTTTTCTGGCGGGAAAATGCAAATGAAATAATTTTATTCTGATTTAAAATATACCTTTTGGGTTCCTCATGAATCTACTCGAAAATGTTCATCAGCTCTCAGAATAAGACAAAATAGATAGACCGAAATTCAGGCTAGTAACTAATATTACATACATACATATATATCTTCACGCCAAGTCCCTTACGGGGTAGGCAGAGAGTATCGAGTGCCAGACCTCACGATCCTGACAAATCCTAACTAATATTAATTTCTTATAATAATCCTATTAATATTATAAATGCGAAAGTTTGTAAGTATGGATGTATGGATGTTTGTTACTCTTTCACGCTCGAATGGCTGAACGGATTTGTCTGAAATTTGGAAGACAGATAGATTGTGACCTGGATTAACATATAGGCTATTTTTAATCCCGATCGCACACCGGGTCTCTGTGAAAACGCGGGCGAAGCCGCAAGTAGCAGCTAGTATTAACATATTTTGTTTATGATAATACACTAATTTAGCCAAGATAGGTTAAGTGCCTGAATTAATCTCTACTTCCCACATGTTAATGTTTACGTTAAACGTCCATTAAAGATTGCTCAAACGTACGATAGTAACGACGTAAGTATTTCGAAATAGACATGTTACATGGTTTACTCTACTTGTAAAATATGCTCTCAAAATATATGCCAACGATGTTGGTAATGAATGGTGGCGAAAACATTTTTTAAATGTTTCGTGTTACCACTTCAGAGTTAAAATTTATTTTAAAATTTTAGTGGCTGTAAAATTTGTTCTGTTTTTTATAGTAAAAACTATCTGCTCGTCCTCGCTTCGCTTCGGTTATTCAAGTATAAAAATCCTACTAATATTATAAATGCGAAAGTTTGTGAGTATGTCAAAATGTCAGTATGGATGGATGCAGTAAGCGCGCATGTCTTTACTACGCTTCAACTATTTTTTTTGCTCCCGGAGATTTTAACTTTTTGATAACTCATTAGTTGTTATTTTTTTCTGTAGTGTATCTGGCAATTCTGATCTAAATTACACGCATAACGTATCTAACAGATTTATTTGATTAAGGGTTAATACTGTATTGTTAAAAATATGTTCTAAAGTAACCCTTCATTTTACTGTTTTAAGTAAACGCAAAAAACGGTTATTGTGGGTTACTCTTTAAAGATAGACATATACCATCGCTTATTTTTTTTGAGATCTATCGAAGAACAAAAATTCCACCATACATTGTTTTGTTAAAACTCAAAAGGTTTTGGCAGCGTTTTCGACGAAAGCTCCCGATCGGCTTATTTTTTGTCGACATATTGAACTAATATCGTTGTATTATCGTTGGTTTGTACAAAACATAAACTATACTATACACTAAAACCTTCCTCAAGAATTGTTCTATCTATTGTTGAAAACTGAATGAAAATCAGTTCAGTACTTTTCGAGTAAATCGCGAACAGACAGACAGACAGACGCGGCGGGGGACTTTGTTTTATAATATGTATTGATTACTTTCAAACTTTAATGCTACATTTAAACATTTCAGTGATTGATGATGTAACATAATCAGAATCGCTTTAATTTTTTTTAAATACTACAAGATGACTATATGTTTTTTATGTTAATTCGATCAATAAAAACCGATTTTAGAAACTATCTTTCCAAAATTCCAAGATGCCGAGGTGATCTTATATTCATATCGGCGAGACGATACTTTTTTTGAGATTTAAATTTTATCCCGACTAACTCATAATAACAAACATATCATATTGCTAAAACATTTATTAAAGCTACTTGTAACCACGGTAAGGCAGCTAAACCTATTTTAAAGATTTTAACCATGGAAATAGAATAAAACTTGGGCACAGTGCAGACGATTTATTTTAATATCTTAATTGGTTCCCATAGAAGAATAACAAACTTTAACACTTGAGTGAAGCCGAGGGGCAACCGCTATAGTAATCTACAATTTATGTCTATAATTTTACAAACTGATGACAGACGGTAGAAAAAATTAAAAATTGGGTTTTGTAATCCTATTATATTGATATACTTTTTTTTAATAATTATTACACCTACAAAAAGACAAAATTAAAAATCCATTAAAAAGAAAACATCAATTCTTAGAAAATATTACGGCATCATAGGAAGTAAAATTTATTCACATATCTATCTTAATTTTTTATTGTTTACTAGTTGCATATTATATATATATATATCTAGCTGTATATGTATATATCTAGCTGTATATGTATATATCTAGCTATATATATAGATTTACACAAATAATTCAAAATCAAAATTAGCCAAATCACTCCAGCTGTTCTCGAGATTGAACGAGACCAACGAACAGCAATCGATTTTTATATATAAGAAAAGAAGATGTTGTATTAGCAACCTTTGATTGTATATTTCGTCTTTTGTTAAGTGTGTATAAAAATTATAGTTTTTTTAAAAAAATATATTGATACCACATTTGCTAGCTATCCCCTGTATTGGTCCGAGTCTCTAGGCGATAGGTTTAGTGGGTAATTACCAAGAAGAGCACTGACGGTAGAGTGCCGTGCTGCATCTGTTGCATCTCGTCCAGGTAAGGACATTAACTGCCTTACCTGATCCTGCTGTCATAATGACAGTGACATGTACTAGTCCGGAGGTAGAGGAGGCGGTAAAAAGTATCTTCACGCCCATATCCCAAAGAGGTAGGCAGAGGTACAATCAAGGCACCCACGAGTAGCCGAAGATACTAAGTCCCACAATGTGATAGGTGGCAAGCCTATCGCCAACCGGGCACGTATCCAATCCCGAGCAACGTTTATTAGAAAATTGGAAAAACCCAATTTCCTTTTTGTTGCCCGACCCGGGATTCGAACCCGGGACCTCATGCAGTCAAGTCCAACAACTGAACCGCTAAACCACAGAAGCGATAGAGGCGGTTAAGCTTGCACAATAATTGGCTTAACACCCCGGCCAAAGGCAACGACGCGCCGACAACATGTATGGTGTTTATAGGTCACCATTATTTCTTATCGTCAGTAGAGCCGTGTATTGTTTGCCATCTTATTATAAAAATTATATTATTAATAATTATAAAATGAAATAAATAGTTCAGTATTCATAGCAATGGAAATTAAATCAGTCTCAAGCGAATAATCAGGCAAATTAAGGGCCCGTCTCGCATCTACTAATCAAACAGTTGGTATTCAGATTCATGCTTGCACGTAAAGATAGGGCGAGTCTGGTATTATCTAAAATAAACTTATATGCTTCGTATACTTAAGTGGAAAACATTCATTGTTTGGTGAAAATACTCTACTGCTCTTGTAAATGAAGTTCGCTTTCTAGACTTACCTACATATAGTTTCAGAAAAGTCAATTTTAAATTTAACAATATATAAACACGAAAATACGGTAACGATATAGATATCCTTGTATATGTTTATCTATGTGATATAAAAAAGAAAGAAAAGAAAAAATATTTATTTGCAGGATATGAGTGATACAAAATTATTTAGGCGTTCCAACATATTCTACTATGGTGTGCAAATATTATATACATATTATAATATAGTGAGCAAGCATGAATAAAAATCCAGTCAAAGAGCTGACGTTTACACCTAGCGCCGCTAACCATCAGGTGCTATCGGTTCGTGTTCAGGTGACATCCTTAACAAGGACGATCATTTGTGTCAAATGCACAAAGGTCTGTATTTCTAGGATAAGATTTTTATAAATTTATATCCGTATCTGTGTTAGCATGTATTTCTATCTACTGGATTTAGAGGTATGAAGAACTTCGGGCATCAAAGGAGTAGAGATGGCCCAATTTTTTTCTGAAATAAAACGGATTTTTTTTTTGTTTCAGTCGAGTTTTCTATTATTATTTAAGAGCAATATGATCATATTTTAAAAAGTTTTAAATGTAAAACAGCTAAAAAAAGTTTAAGGAAAAGATGTTTACTAGTCGGAATTCGACAGATTTTTTACGAAGTCTCTAGTGTGGGATAGTCTCAACGAAGTTCCTGCAGGCCCCGGGGTTTTGCCCCGGTGCTCTCCTCTAAATCCGGTCCTATCTATGTGTATCAGTGGTTCATCTCTTAACACAAGCAAAATGTACGAATTATTTTGGGGCTAGATCATTTCGTGTGATTTTTATATACATTTATTTATTAGACATTTAAAGTACTAGTAGCCAAATTTAGAAAAACAATTCGGAATCGATAACACTTTCGATAGATGAAGTAATTAAAAAATTAAATAAAAACAATTTATAATTTTTATCCACCGCAAAATGGTTATAACGTAAACATAAAACTTGTTTCCACCGACCTCAGTCTGGTGAGGTCATTTCTCGTATTAGGTAGCACATAGCGTGACAACAAGTAAAGCATTTTTGCGGACTTTTTAAATGAATGTTAATAAAAAATATTACAATTTGACAATACTATTTAAAATGCATTACCATTTAAGCCTTTACTCCCTAATATGAAATTTTGGCCAGTCCTTCAAAATAACCCTGTATATAAATAATAATAAGCTTGCATACTTAGGTTTATTAAATATCCTTGTGTGCTTGTGCGGGGACGTGCGGGTATACCTACCGAGTGTTTCAAATATCAATCTGTAAATTAGTCGAGCGAATGAAGGTCTCAATGGGTGTCTCAGTTTCATTGATCAAATAATTGATATACAGATTGATACTTTTACAATTCCAGATAGGGTCAGTCGAGTGTTTGATAACATAAATGTATGTGTTGATATATCAAGCTAGCTAAGACATCTAACTAAAAACGCGTTGGTTTTATTACATTCGTAGCTTCAGATCTGCCAATTTTTAAAGGTTTCTTCCCATTTCCTCCTTATACAAGGTTTGCAAAAACCAATACCACTACAGCAAATACTAGCCCGTCCCGGCTTCGCATAGGTGGACAAACTTCTAATTTTTCATAGAAATATGGCACGCTATGTGCATCAGCAGTAATGACTACTTGTAATGGTAAAATGTTTTTTTCAAATCGGTCCGGTAGTTTCGAAGCCTATTAAATACAAATACACACAATCAAATCTGTTCTCTTTAACATTATAGTGTAGGTCAAATAACGACAGTACCTTCACCTACCGGGTCCAAATGTGTTTTAAAACCATAAAGAAAACTATCGAAATGCCTATTTAAAATTTCAAATCTGTTTAACCGTTTAGAAGTTAGGTATTTGAAATAAGTAAGTAAGGAAGGATCATTTTTACCACCCGGTGTCCTTTTACCCGTTGTCCCGTGGGAATGAAGCATAGTTCCGCTTTAAAAAGTAGCCTATGTTCATCAGGGACAGGATTTGCTTTAAATCGTAAAAGAATTTTCAATACTATTCAATACAAACAAACCAGCAATCAAATCTTTCCTCCGTATAATTGGTGTATCTATCCTGTCAAACGTTCTGAGTATTCTCGTACTTACCTACATTATGGCGATTAATTTTTATGTACATGTATAGAAAAAAATATTTTCTTTGCATAATACGTGTCTGTGAAACAGTGGAAATACACTTACAAATTTCAACCCAATCGGTAAAGCCGTTTAGTAGTTTACATGCCGACAGCAGTGCCACCTATCTCAACACAAAAGAATAATTCTCCCCTACTCCCGTTGTCCTATTACCCGTTTTCCCGTAGGAATGAAGCATTTTACCGAGGTAAAATCCCATTTTTAGTAGCGGTAATTCGGGTTTCGAATGGAATAAGAATTTACCGAATCGGCCAGGCAGGTTTAGAGCTTATTCAATACAAACGAACAAACAACAAAATCTTTCTCTATATTATTAGTATAGATTACATAAGTTATATTACCTGAGCGAAGCCAGGTCAAGTCGCTAGTGTGATACAAACACACGTGATGTTGTCGGCCGTCGCTCACCCCGACCGTACACTAATTATAATAAATTTTAAAATGTATAAAAGTAGTTATATTGCCGTAACTATAATAGTTAGATGTATTGTGTAGCGAACTTTTTGGTAGATGTATTTTTATTTTAGCACTTGCCCTGTGCTTGGGATAAATTTTCTATAAATTTTAAAGAAAGAAAAAATTTCGCCTCAGACAGGATTTGAACCTGTAACCTTTCGTCTCAAGCCGACGAATGCTCTAACCAATTGAGCCACTGAGGATTCAAGTCCCGTGGCGAAATTTTTAATTCCTTTCTAACCAATTTTCTAATTTTAAAGAAAGAAAAAAAATTTTCTTTCTTTAAAATTTATAGAAAATTTATCCCAAGCACAGGGCAAGTGCTAAAATAAAAATACGTTGCGAAAAACGAAAGTTATGGCCATTCTAAAATGTGAATTTCATCTGTAATGATGAACTCATTTGGTGGGTACTCAGAATCGTGTATCTATAGGACATAACTACCCGCGTTAACGGGTTAGAAAGGAATTAAAAATTTTTGGTAGATATTAATACGTTCTTTAATATTGCAGAACATCTTATACTGATATTGTCAATGGTTTTCGCAGCACATGCGGGAACAGACAATTTATAGCTAATTTTTTACACCTTGTGTTACATTTTTGATTTTTTACCTGGGATCCCTAACTTTTCTACTTAAAAATATAGCCCATGTCTATCAGGGATAATGTCGACTTCTAATGAAGAAAGAATTTTTGGATTCGGTCCAGTAGTTTCAGATCCTATTAATTTCAAATAAACAAAAAAACAATCAAACATTTCCTCTTTATAATATTAGTATAGATGACATACCTTTACCAGATCCAGAACCGCCGAATTTCATATATGATTTGTAAAAAACCTCTAGCATAGTCCGCAATTAATTAAGAGAAATCGGAATTCAAAATTATCTCAAAAACTTTTTTGTACACAAAAATCATTCTTATATTGAAATAGAAAGTTTTACGAATTTTTAAAAAAAATATGTTCCTGGTAGGATTTGAATCTTTAATTCCCTTCTTTACCGTTTATGACTAAACTCTATATGTACTACGTACGTCTATTAAACTCTATTAATCATATCAATTTAGGTTGCTAGATAATAGAAAATAACGAATTAAGTGTTTTCTGTCAATTATTATATTTTGCTTGTATTTTGCCACTTTTTGCAGATTTTTTTAACATTATATTGATTTGAGTATTTGTAGGATCTATTAAACAAATACTATTATTGCAGGGAGCTGAATTTCATATACTTACCCGAAAAATGAATAGGTTGGTGCATTTAGCAGTTGCCATAAACAGTTAACATTTATGCTAATCAGAATATGAAACACATATTTCAAGAAACCCAACCTTAAAACCTTTGCATAAGGCTAACTGCGCTCAAACGAAAAAACTCTCCAATTATGAAACTCGTCATATAACATAATATACACAAACAAATTGAATTCCTGCTTTGAATCAATAGCGCTTTCCGTATAAATATCCGCAATATTAAACATCTTGTTTAGAACGAAAACATTGATGCTTTTATTAGATAAAACATAAGTGTGCAGACGTACCGTACTAAATCGGTACTCAAATAAACGAATCACTTTAATCGAATCTGTTCGGAAATAGATCTGTATCTATTCACTCGTGATACTCTGGGATAGGAAAAAAATATTTCAGCGCAAAATGAGCACTTCCGGTGCAAAAAAACATTTAGATATTCATAGACATAAGTACGTCGTTAAGATGCCATGATCAGTTCCGGATTTGGTAGCAATTGGATAGCTTCAGAAGAGCATAATTTCAAATAAAGGAAAACTATACAGAGTCGTTTCACAAAGGACTGCAAAATCGATTGACATGGAAGAAAATATAAATGCACAATATAAAATTTTTTCCTCTTTTCACGATATTGATGAAAAAAAAACCAATGCGCGTGGCGACCTAAAATTATAAATATTACCATCTTTCTGTTACGTGCCAGGCTATTCGTCTTTGGAACTCATTGCCAACACAAAAAGGCTGAAACTATTAGGTCTTTTAGAAAATTTAATAAAAAGTTATTATTTAAAATTTTATTAAAATAAAAATTTTATACAACATAGATCTTACTAGGTGGTAAAGTTTCGCAGCGACTCGCCCGGATTGGTACCACCGTCTTACCTATTCCTGCCACCATAACCTCCAATGCTTGCCGTTGACGTGTTTCGGTTCGGAGGGTAAGCTAGTCGGTAGACTTACTTATGCTCATCCCGGCCTCAGGTTAGCAACGGACCATTACCACCTTTGGTGTCTCTAGGCGGCGTGGATTTCTTAAATCCGTCTGCTTGTTTGCCTTCCAATATCATAAAAAAATGTTTCATGAAGCCCTACCTCAGTTTACAAATACATAAATTGTCTCCTTCGCCCTGAGGTTGTCTGACAGAGATCGCTATGAAGCGATAAGACTTCCTTTGTGCACATAAGTTAAATATTATGAGAATGATTTTTAAATTTTGGTGCATAATAAAGTGTATTCATTACTTCATTCATTCATTTAATTGAAATCAAGGTTTCCATTCAATGGTGGTGATTCTGCTGTTCACAAACTAAACTTATTTTAGATGCATGCTATCTTTCTCAAATAAAACAAAAACAAAAGAGATGGAACAGTTTAGACGTGTCAGATTAGTGCGGACATGTCTAATCGTGATGTTTTTAATCAACGTTTTCCGAGTAATACGTTAAACGTCTGTAGAAATGACGTGTATGGTCTAATTTGACATCACTAAAAATGTTCTGTCTCCTTCTGTTACCTTAGTTGAAAGAAGACAGGGATAACTTAAAATTAGTTTAGGGAATGCGCAACAAAATTACCACCATTATGTCAATTCCAAAACCATTTCAACGTCCTTGTATTTATTTAATGCGATGATATACTACAATTACATTTTCATATCTTCAGTGATAGCGACGTATTGTAAATGCGAAACTTACGTGACATTTTACGAAACGTTGCGCACATCGTGCAACCACAATAGCGGAAGAGAGTGACATTGGTGTAGAAAGGAAGTAATTTAGTGAGAAAGCGTTGTCTTTCTTTTACGTCTTATAAATCGTCGTATATTATAGGACTCTTTTGTGAAGAAGTAAAATAACTTTAAGGTACTGTTCATGTTAAATAATAATAACATAAAAATATTGAATAACCGCTTCAAAACCCATGCGTAAGATCACTTGAGGTCCCAAACAAAAAATCCGCATCGAGTAATCGAAATGAATCTCTTCGTTTAGGAGTTGTGATGCCACAGACACATACATACATCAAACTTACAAACATCTCTCTTTTTCCGTTGGGGTCAACAATCGAAAAATTTATTTACTTTCAATTTTATTTACAGATCCAAGTTTTAGCGTTATTTATAAACTTCTTGCTTTTTGTATATACAAATTAGTTTGGAGAGTCTATGTGTAATGTTAAAATCACTGCGTTTTACCATATGCGTATGATATTTTTTTCTGGTTTTGTTTATTTATCTATCTGTGTGTTTGTTCCGGCTGATCTTTGAAATGGGTGGACCGATGTGGACGAGTCTTTCACTAGCAGATAGCTGTTGTAATAAGGAGTCACTAAGGTTATTTTTATTTTAGAACAACTAGGTAGGTTTGACTTGGTGGTAGAATTTCGCAGCGACCCACCCGGATTGGTACTACCGCCTTACCTATTCCTGCTGCTATAACGTCATGACGTGTTCCGGTTTGGAGGGTAAGGTAGCCGGTAAATTTACTTTTGCTGGAGGCTTAACATCCCGGCATCAGGTTGGCAACGCACCATTACTACCTATGTTGTCTTTAGGTGGCGTGAATTTCTTACCATCAATCCGTCTGTTTGTTTGCCCTCCAACGCCAAGAATATTTTTTTGATAAATTCAAAACGGAGTATTAGTATACAGATCCGCCAAGGGTTGAACACAAGCTTCGTATCTCACAAAAATGAACAATGAAAATTGAAATTGTTTCATTATTCGTACTGTAATATTGTCTTTGTTTCTATGTTGTTATTGTTTGTTGTCAGCTTTAGGAACAGATCAAACGGATTATTAAATAATGTAATAGGAAGTACCGAGGACACATATTATGTTTGTTCGTGACAGCGTTGATATGGAAATGCGTGTGTTATTTAACATTTATACAGTAAAATACGTTCTAGACGACTGTAAACACGATTTCTTACAAAGGTATGCTTGGAGAAAACTTTTGCAAATCTTCCAATTAGCATTTACACAGGTCCTAGACGGTTGTAAATATTGGTTTACATCCGTCTGGACCAAGGATTTAATTCAAATTTAGTAAAAAAGTTTAAAGTAAGTTTATCTTTGTTGGAAGGCATGATTTTTTTTAAATGGCAAATATGTTACTAACTGCGAGGTTTTTACAACTTCACCGGGTTACTTTAGGCAGAGTGCTTAGCCCGAGATATCATTATTTAAATAGATTGGACTCTTCCCTACAACGCCAGCAACAAGGGCTGTCTCCCGAAAGACCGTGCCTCGACTTGGTGCTGCGTTCTGGTTACTGGTTGGACTTGATGGAGGAATAGTGCTAACGCTTGGCGTAAAGCGCCAGGCGCAAGAGAGGTCTTCATCGCCGAGACCGGCGGCGACGACGATGTGATGTTTTGTGAATTTGTGTTCAGGTTAGGAGGGAGTATAGCGTTTGCCACGATTATTGGGTCCAGAGGATCCGATAACGCACGGCGGGGTCTTCTATGTTTGGTGGGAACGTTCGCGGCCGGTGTGTAGTCACACGCGGGTGCTAACACCGGTTTCGGGTGGGCAGCCGTTATTTCAAAGTAACGATCCGATAGTTCTTTGAAATGCTGCGCTGTCGTGGGTAAATTTAGGTCGCGATGTAGGTCCTCATTGCGAACGTACCACGGTCTACCGGTGGCAGTACGCATTAACCTATTCTGAACTCGCCCAGGAGAAAGGCCGCGTTTCGGAGAAGGTAGCATATTTGTTTACCACGGCGGTGGGATACGTGGACGCGGTACGTCGTTCGTGTACAGGCCTGCGGCACTCCCGCCTCTAGGTGCCTACTGCTAGAGAGAGTCCCGTTTACACGAAATCTGAATGTACGATTCGACAAGTATTCGTGTGAACAAAAGTCGATAGTTTGACTGGAAGGTTTTCTGCATACAACATTCATCCTACTAATTTCCATCTGCTTCGGTTTCTTCCGAATTCTTCAAGTAAAAGGAAGGTTCCCTGTAGGAGAGTACTGTCAAATACATTTGTAGCGGCTTCTTAATGAGTATTCCTAAATTTTCTACATCCATTGAAACATGACTAACAATAAACTGGGAGCAAGTTATCGGTCATAATTTAAGACTTATCGACCTAAAAATTGAGTATTATCGTTTATTTCCTTGAGATTCTGTTATCAGATCTTGACTCGATAGCAATTGGACCACCTCGGAATTACAATTTTTCAAATAATGAAATAACCTAAAAAATATTAACATACTTGTAAAAGCATAGGATTCGAACGTATTAACGTCCTAATTTTTTAAAAGTCGATTAAAAATTATACGTAACCATTGTAGTAAACTGTAAAAAAATGTGAAATTTCCATTTAATTTTGCCTTACCTTCCTTAAACTTCTGAATAAAATACCGAAAATTTTTTTCCAAATCTATAGCGTTACTTTAGAAACTCGATTCTATGTAAATTTAAAATTGGAAATGGATATATGTCATTTTAGCTACTCTTAAACACAGTATTAGTGAATTATTATTAACATTTAGTCAATAATATACAATTTTTAACGAATTTGTTACTTTTATTGGAATTAAAAATAACAAACTTACATGAATTCAATTTCATATTCACATGAAATCGAGAATCAAGAGTAACCCTACAGACTCCTTACCATGAGTTTAAGACTTGTCAATTGACTTGTCTATACCTGCTACCGTCTCTGTAATTTTTTTGTATGAAACCTTTGAACAGCGTCTCTTTTTTTATGATATTGGAAGGCAAACAAGCAGAGGAATTTGCTGATGATAAGAAATTCACGCCGCTTAAAGATACCAAAGGTGGTAATGGTGCGTTGCGAACCTGAGACCGGGATGTTAGGCCTCGAGCAAAAGTAAGTTTACCTGCTACCATACCTTCCAAACCAGAACACGTCATGACGTTGCAACGTGGCAACAGGAATAGGTAACGCGGTGGTACCAATCCGGGTGAGTCGCTGCGAAACTCTACCATTTAGTCAGATGTCACGGTGTAAGTGACGGTAAGTCTATGCTCGTCTTTTACGAGCTGCCTGGTAGGAAGGCAGATGGTCTGTTCTGGAAAGGAGCCTGGACCAACACGGGGATAGGTAACTAAGAGAAATACATTTTAGACCAAAAATATATACCAACTCATGGTAAATGGCTCTGAAATATAATTCTACAAAAACCATTCGTTTGGTATCCAACCAGATTCTAACATTTTAAGACTTTTGCGTTTGTAGGTATCGGCTTTGAAGTCCTGGGCCTAAAAATGTATAAAAATATCTTATGACATTCTAGGATTAAATTTAACAATAAACTTTACAAGAACGTGCAAACTGCTTTTTTAACGGCAGTTTTATTTCGAAACTGCTGTCAACATTAAACCGCAATTTTATAGTGTCTGCTAAAAGCTCATCTTTTGCATTAACAGTTCGTTTTATACAGTATTTATTGTTAGGCATCACAATTGGGTACCAGCACTAATATTATTTTAGCAGGAATAGGTAACAAACTAATATTAAACCAGGTGATTCTTCGCAGAACTATATCAAGACGCAGTCAAAGTTACAATTACATCGACGTGCTTGTTATGAACTGCTGGCAGACTCCTATTACTTTTACTATATATTAATACGTGATGCCAAAACTTTGGACCGCTTTTTACGAAAATGCGCTGACGGAGGAGCATGAAATTTGGCACACTATAGTTTATGTGTAGGAGAAGTGCAGAACGCTAATATTTTTCAATAATAATGCTTATAAAGTACATTAAATCAATAAATAAAACATTACCCATACTACCATGCATTTGACAGACACAAACAAATATATTGATGTTGACGATAAAAGATCACAGATGGCGCACCGACTATTCAGGAAACAAAGTAGTTGGTCTTAAGAAATGAAGATGGCGTTCTTATTAACTTATGGTCGAATTTCAACCTATGGGCGACAACTAGTGTCAATAATAAAGCGTAGACCGTAGTAAAATTGCAAAAACTGACCACAATCATTATTTTCTTATTTACCACATCGCGATATGACAATTATTTTACCGAAAGACAGCTAATGTTTCCGAGATGGTGTCCCTTCAATTTTATCAACATCCTACTAGTAGTTTTGAGTTATGCTTTACTACATAGTATAAAACAAAGTCGCTTCCTCTGTCCCTTTGTATGCCTAAATCTTTAAAACTTAGCAACGGATTTTGATGCAGTTTTTTTTTAATAAATAAAGTAATTGAAGAGGAAAGTTTATATGCTTAATTTATACCCGTTCAAAGCCGGGGCGGGCCACTACTTAGATATAAAAATAAGACGCAATTATCAGTGTAACTCGAAAACCATTTGTCGGATCATAATTAAATGAAAATAGGACCACTTCAAAGTAATGATATACATTTTAAAAATAATTTTAATTAAATTGTTGGCCGAGCAATCGCTTAACATAAAAAAAAACATACAGTCACATTGTTTAATGTGAACATACTCTTTTTTAGAGTCTTTTAAAAGAGTCAACAGTATTACAAAAGCGTAGAGAAAAGCAATAAATAACAAAGAAACTCGTAAGATAGGTAGGTATGCAAGCAATGTCAATGATGCAACGTTAGGTATAAGTTTGTAGGTAGATATAGAATGCGGCTTGGAATTGAGGTCAAATTCCAGAACCGTAGTTTATATTCTTGCCGTATTTTTACCTTACGGAAACCAGGGGTATTTTAAGTTTGACTTGACAGCGTGTGTATGTCTGTGGCATCGTAACTTCTGAACGCGTGGATCGATTTAGATGCGGAGTTTTTGTTTGAAAATTGACGTGATCGAGATGATTCTTAGTTTCATTACAAACAGGTTTTTCCTACAGTTTTTTTTTATTTTATAATCTTACTTACTGCCACTAAAATCATGTCCTGCAACATAAATAGAGAGAGCTGTGATCACTCTTCAGGATTTTGATGAAACGTGACACGAAGTTTAAGTAATATCTCGGTAATATTGACAATTAGATCAAAATCAGTTCAGTATTTTTTTTATGAAAGGTGACTCCATAGATAAATCATCACAAAGACAAAAAAAAATAGCTTTCGTGAGCAACCACTTTAAATGATATTTGTTTTAAAGTAGGCTTTCTAATGCACATTTTTTTTACTAGCTATTCCGGCGAACTTCATTTCACCCGTTCAGTTTGTATCGGAAAAATGAAAATTTGGTTTTTCCTGGCACTCGAACGGCATGAAAAGTAACCTAAGTTCATCTCTTGGTTTCCCTGTCAATTTTTTTAGCAAAATCGCGTCAGCCGTTCTTGAGATATAAATAGTATGACTAACATCTTCTTTTAGACATGTAAATTAGCTGTAGCTGTTGCCTTCGACTTCGTACACACGTTGAATTGACATTTCATTGTTTAATGATGGAAAAGAAAGATTTTCCTAAAGTAAAAGGTGGGTATCCTAAATATTGACCTGGGTTTTGCCATGAAAAGTGAAGAGAAAAGCATACAAACTGAGAAACTTTTTAATTACCAATGTTTTAGACTATGTATCCTGCAATGCAGAGGTTCCCAAACTTATTTCATGTAACGCCCCCTTTGAAAATCAGTTGTTTTGTAGCGCCCCCCCCCCCCTCGTTTTTTTCTTGTCAATAACCTCAATAACATATTTGTTGCACCTAGTTTAAAAAAAAACATTTTTTTCAAGATTTATACCGCCCCCTCTAGGCTTCCAGCGCCCACAAGGGGGCATTATCGCCCACTTTGGGAAAGGCTGCTGCAATGCGTTTCAACGCATTTCTGTTAAAAACCAAGTAAAGATTTAGTTTTATTTTTAAAAAAGTTTAAAAGTTTATTAGGTACTATTTTGTTATATGTTTACATATTACATACTTAAATATCTTCAATCCTATATTTCCGAACAATTAAGCAGAGGCACAAACACCGCACCCCCGACTAGCCGAAGACGCTAGATCTAGTTGTTGCCCTCGGGTTCATCTGCGTGCTACGCTTTTCGTTCTTTCTTAAAAACCACCAGAATAATGGCACATAAAGTAACCTAAATCGGCTACTTAGCAATAAATCTTCATAGCAAATAAAACTGTTTTGAAATCCACTTTAAACTCTATAATTAATTATTGTTTAGTTAAGCGTTTGTGCAGTATGTTTATGTTTGTTCATTATTATTGATTTTTATAGAATTGGTTCACCGGTTACTTAATCTCCTATACTGGAACATGAAAGTAGCGAGCAGTGGGTATAAATAATAACAAATAAATAAGTAAATATTCCTGGACAAGTTACACAAATTGAATCTAACCCCAATGTAAGCAAAATATATGTTTGTATTATGGGTGTTAGTCAACGATACTAACTCATATAAATATTCAAATAGATACCAGAATATATTAAATAAGCACCCAGACCTGGAAATGCAGACATCTAAATGTTCATCACACAAATGCCTGGCGTCGGGAACCGAACCCGAGCCTCGCGGTTGGTCGGTGTAGTTAGGCGTGTACGCTAGCCACTCGACCAACGAATATCGAGGGTATTCTGCGAGAACAGAATAAGTGCAAAATTTTCAAAAAATGAGTAACAAACTTGGCCATATCTATTTTTTTTTGTATTTTTTTTTCTATGAAAACCGTATATCTGCAAAAGCTTTCATAACGTTTTTAATGTCTTTGTAAAACAGATATCTGACATAATTTCTTCAAATGTTTATAGTAAAAAGTAATAAGGTATCATAATATGCAACATTAAAAATTAAATACATAGACAACAAAATAAAAGCATTTGTCCTCTTTCACTAATAAAACTACTATGTATTTATTATTTTTATTTACCTACAAATGAATATAACGCCTTTTATTCGAATCTCATTGTAATCATTTGCATATTATCTTCTTGATTTTATTGACAAGTAGAACAAAATAAGTGATTTTATTCTATGTGGTATGTTACAAGTTATAACACTACTATGACACTCTTTTATACCAATTACAGATGTTCTCACTTTAGTCCGTTCTCCTTGCTTACGTTTTTAATTTGCCCATACCGAGATACCAATTTTGTAAGCATCACTGAATGAGGGGCGACACTAGTTTGGCGCAGAGTTGGGCAAAATGTAATCAAGATTAATGATTAAGGATTGCGATTACATATTGTAATCTTCAATCATGATTACAGATTACAGAAATGAATCAAGAAAGTAATCGTGTCGGTGTTTAATGATTATTAGTTTGTAATCGTAATTTTGATTACTTTTTTTGATTACTCTTTTGATTAAAGCGTATTAACTACATTTAGAAAATCGAATAATAAAATTAATATTAATTATATGAAAACATAATCATACTTATTTTTTATCAGTCTCCTGAATTACACGTTTTAATACGTAGTTAATTTACTAAATATAATAATAAAAAATAAATAAAAAAGTAATCAAAAATTATTTGTTTTTGCGCTATTTGGAGCTTAAATTAGATTCATCGTGTATTGGTCCGGGCTCCTTTGTGGAACAGACCATATTCTGCCTTCCTGTCAGGCATCTCGTAAAAGGCGAGCATAGGCTTACCATCACTAGCACCGGACATCCTACTAGGTGGTAGAGTTTTGGTACCACTGCTTTACCTATTCCTGCCGCCATAACGTCAGTGCTTGCCGTTGACGTGTTCCGGTTCGGAAGTTATGATAGGCGGTAAACATATTTTTGTTCGAGGCTTACACACCGGCCTTAGCTTGGTGACGCACTATTACTATTTTTAGTGTCTCTAGGCGGCGTGAATTTCTTCGTCAATATAAGAAAAATGCACACATTGTATAGAGTTATGCCAAGAAAAAAACCAAGAAGCAGCCACTGAACTCACATATCGAAGAATTTTTTCAACAGAATTCAACTTGAGCTTTTTTGTACCAAAAAAATAGCAATGTTCCGTATGCACCAATTACGAAAATGCTGACAAAGAAAAAAAAGTATTATTAGAAATAACGTATAAAGAGCATATGCAGAGAAAGAAGAAATGTAATGAGGAG
>NJDC01008723.1:9709-29291 GCA_002245475.1 Calephelis virginiensis
TCACTCAATAGTAACACGAAATTCAATAATTATGAAAAAACTTCGACCATCTTTTCTCTCGATGGCGCCAAAACTCTCGATAGAAAAGTCATAAATATATATTTTACTCAAACTTCCGCAGATTATTGTAAAAATTTCCTCTTAAAAATACGCAGCACATTTTTTTAAATCAAAAGATGAGATAACTGATACTGATTGAAATTGCTTCCCGAGCATTCTTAAATTTAACTAGGGCATTTAAATTTGACTAGGGCGTTTTTAAAGTATCTTCACTCCCGTATCTCAGAAATGGTAGGCAGAGGTACATCCAAGGCAACAACGACTAGCCGAAAACACTAAGTCCCAAAAAGTAATAGGTGGCAAGCCTATCGCCATCCGGTCACTTATCCAATCTCGGTCAACGTTATCTTCATTAGAAAATTGAAAATACGCAATTTTCAAATGCCTGTGTTGCCCTGCTCACAGATTTATGAGGGAAAAATCACGTCGGGTTTTGCACGATTTCCTTAATGTTGCCACATTATGTCTAACATGGCGGATATAACGAAATCGTGATTTATAAATTACACGTTGTAATATTTTTCAATTCAAATGAATTTTGTTTTGTTTTATTGTGAGTTTGTTTTATCAAGGGTTTGTCAGCGAAATACAACAATAAAGTGACGTAAAAGAGAATTCTAAATGGCTCCTGCTACTAAATGACGGTTTATATCTCCCGACGGATAAAGAGGGTTGTCATAACTTTGAGATATCTGTGTGTATGTTTTTGTTATCATAGCTTTTGAATGGATGAACTAATTTCGATGCTAACGTGATAGAAATGGTTTTTGGTAAGTTTTTTTGGTCGTTATACATTTTTTTTTATGATATTGGAAGGCAAACAAGCAGACGGAATTCCTGATGGTATTAAATAAACGGCGCCTAGAAACACCAAAGGTGGTAATAGTACGTTGTCATCCTCAGTAGTGTTGGGCTTCGTGCAAAAAAAGTTTTCAGGCTACCTTTTCCTCCAAATCGGACATGTTAAAGCGCTGATGTTATGGCGTAAGGAAATGTAAGCCATTGACATATACATCAATATAGTAGGAAAAAAAAATTAATATGAGTAAAGTAATAAGAGATCAGAAACTCATTAGAGTTAATGTTATTCATATCAGAGCGTAGATTTTCATGGCGGAAATATTTAGCTGACATAATTGAAGTCACACTACCACATACCAATCTAGTTAATCACGATGGTATTCATTTCACTTAGTGTTCATCTGGTGCTTTGAAGCACTGGGTTGATTAGATATTCGTTTAACGCAAGTACGTCTTAGATTATTATTTATTCACATTTTGCTAAGTGTTAAATTAAGCTTTTTTTGACTGTGAGTTGCAAATAAAAAATATAGATAATAGTTTGTTTATCTGTGTACGTATGTTCATTTTTTGTCCTCTAGATATTCAATGCGCAATTAAGGGTTAAACGTCAATAGATTCGTATTTAATTTTGTGATAATCCTAAAATCCAAATGTGAATCATCACACTCCAAAAATATTTATTTAAAAGTTTTTAAATCCTCGGAAAAACCTAACCGCTATATCAGAAGCTTCTTATTTTTTTTAACTTAACTGATTCATTTTTCATTTCCATTTGTATTAAATATATTAAAAGATTGTGAAATTAAGTAATTATGTTATTTCGATTTCAATTATTTTTTCATTATTAACTATTATTTACCTATTCCTGCCGTCGTAATGACTAACTAGTTCATGCTCAGGTTCGGAAGGTAGGGTAGCCGGTAGCCTTGCACTAATGGCGTAGCACCCTGAACACAGGATAGCGACGCACCTACATCATCTATGGTGTCTATAGGCAGCGATTCTTACAATCTCCTTTTAAAGTATCTTCACGTCCATATCCCCGAAACGGTAGGCAGAGGCACAACCAGGGTACCCACGACTAGCCGAAGATACTAAGTCCCACAATGTGATAGGTGGCAAGCCTATCGCCAACCGGGCACATATCCTATCCGAGCAACTTTTTTGTTATTAGAAAATTGGAAAAAACCCAATTTTCTTTTGTTGCCCGACCCGGGATTCGAACCCGGGACCTCATGCAGTCAAGTCCAACAGCTGAACCGCTAGACCGCAAAGGCGATCTTCTTTTCCAATTAAAAATAGGTTTACACACTTCTAAAACGATTTTAAAAATCTGTTGCTATAATTTTAAAACTATTTAAGGTACAAACTATGTTGATTATATTTTACTTTTATTCATTTCCTCCAATGTAAAGGGTGGTTGTCTCAAATTTGTTTAAAAGCTGAAACGGACTACGGTAGGTATATTGACTTATGCTAACATAGTAGTTCTATGTTAGTATGGGGTGGTACTAACTCTTTCTGTAACCACCCTTTTTTTTTACGTGTGGAAAATCCCCCCGGATACTCACCGCTCTCGGGGGAGAGCAGCGGGTTATGTCGGCCTCGAAACAACTAAAAACTACACGATGACCTTCCTGCCGTCAAATTCGGATACCGATATAACTTTATTTCGAATATTCAATAGTTTCGGTTATGAACCTCGATAAAATCCTTGATGCAAACGAACATGAAGATTTCAACTTTGGCCTTGTTTGTCAACATTTCATTGGTCTATCCCTGAGTCGAATACGAATATGGGGTAATTGAATAACGTGCTCTCAGTCTGAATAAAATCGGTGCTAGCTTTCCGGTGTCGTATCGGTCGGTTCGCGTTTTTATTTCACTGCCTTTGCTGTAATTGGACTGAACGTGAAGCTCTATTTGGTTGTATTTGAACGTCGATTGAAATGTCATGTCGCGTCAAAGTGAAATCAAAACGAAAATAATTGATTTGCGGATTGTGAATGTTATGAAGTCAGAGAATAGTTTTGTTTCATATTTTTTTATGATACTGGAAGGCAGACAAGCAAACGGATTTCCTGATGGTAAGAAATTCACGCCACCTAGAGACACCAAAGGTGGTAATGGTGCGTCGCCTGAGGCCGGGATGTTAGGCCTACAGCAAAACTAAGTTTACCGACTACCTTGCCCTCCGAACCAGAACAAGTCAACGTCAAGCATTAACATTATGCCTAAAGGAATAGGTAAGGCGGTGGTACCAATCCGGGCGAGTCGCTGCGAAACTCTCCTACCTAGTAGGATGTCACGGTGTTACAGACGGTAAGCCTATGCTCGCCATTTATGAGCTGCCTGGCAGGAAGGCAGATGGTGTATTCTGCAAAGGAGCCCGGACCAATACTGGGAAATTTTTGGCATGGGTCTGCATTTATCAAGTTTCAGTACGCATAAGGTACACGATTTAACAAAAATATGGCTTTAATTATTCAACATTAGTAGTCATACATCATCATAAAATATCGTGTCTGTGTCTTAGGTAAAGCGGCGGCTCTTTAATCATGCTCATTCAAGCTCGGTTCGTGTAATCAACGAACCGTAATCCGTTATTATAACCATTGATAGTTTGCCTAAAAGTGACAAAGCGTTGCTCATTTTGTGTAAATACACAAAATGTTTTGAGTTAACAGTCGAAAACGAATGACTGTAGTTACATTTTTTACGATTTGTACAAAATTGACTATTCGTAAGGAAAACGACTTGTTTCTTGCGTATAGTTTCATTTGAATGTTGTGCAGTTGAAATACTTACCTTTAATTTATATACTATAATGTATATATCGCACACCTAATTCTAATGCTGAAATTTTTCTTAATAATTTAGAATGATTACTAGAAAAGCTTATGAAAAATTCAAAGAAGAAGATAATTTTATGTGGAGATTGGAATATACATCTATTACAAGTTGCCAATACATACAAACATTTAACAAGTATTTTAAATAATAATAATTTATGTCATCACATTCTCAAACCTACTGGGAAAAATGCATGTTTAGATGTAATTGCTAGTAATTTAAATAATGTTCAGGCTCATACTTATATTCTTGGTTTATCTGACCATGAAACTGCACAAAGCATATAAGTAGATATTAAAGCAGTTTCACGTTATAGGCTGAGGCATGATTTTTGGTTTGAAAAAAGCGCCTCTTTGGGCAAGAAAATATTAAAAAGTTTTGTGAATGTCTGTCATCATTAAGTTTTAGTGAGATTATTAATAATCAGAACTGTGAAAAAGCTTTTGATGAATTTCATGACATCTTAATTTTATTTTATGAATGATGTTTTAAAAAAGTTAGAATGAAAGTTTCAAATAAGCAAATAAAAAATAAATGGCTTTCTAAAGGTCTTTTAAAATGTTGTAAAGTGAAACGTCAGTTGTATTTAAAGTATCGGTATTCTCATTGTGACAAACAGGGTTATAAGAATACTTATATTCGCTATCAAAAATATTATCTACATGTATATTAGAATCTCAAAAACAGCCATCAATGATTTATATTGAAAAATCAACTAATAAATGCAAAGCTTCATAGGATATTATCAAAAGTGCTTTTCAAAATAAAAAATGTAAAGAAGAAATAGAGCAAATTAAAATAAAAATGTAATTTGTAAAGATCCTCAACTGATTTGTGACCACTTTAATGAGTTCTTTATAAATCAGACTAAATGTTCTTCTTACAACCAGGACAGCTCCACATGTCATATTAAATCACAGTATTTTTCCAATCACATTAAATCTATGTTTTTAACACCAGTTGATGAGCATGATATAATTAAAGTCATACATTCTTTGAAAAACACAAATGCCACAGGGTATGACAATATAAGGACAGATATTTTAAAAATGTTGCAACTATATTATCAAAAATTGCCATGTAATTAACTTGTCATTCTTGGAAGGGAAATATCCTGAGCGCTTAAAAAAGTCTATTGTGAAACCGTTATTTAAAAAGTGGGATACTTGTGATATAAGCAATTATAGACCTATAACTTTAATTCCAGAGATTTAATTAGAATCTTTAGAGTTCAAAAGAAGTGTATAAGGGCGATATGTAATGTTAATCAGATACATTCATGCAAACCACTTTTTAAGTCACTCAACATTTTACCTTTACCTTGTTTATATATTTTGGCAGTATGTGTATTTGTTAAAAAACACCATCATTTGTTTCAAACAAATGCTGAAGTGTTAGGGAATTCATATTTTAGAAATAGTAAAAATTTGCATGTGGCTTGCCAAAGACTTAATATCTATAAAAATAATGTATATTGTATGTCCATTCGTGTATATAATCAAATACCTGATAATTTCAAAGTCGAAAAGCTTTTAGATAAAACGTATTATAGTCTAAATGACTTACTTGCAGAAAGGATTCATTGATAATATACTATATTATAATATATATATTAACAAATATAAATATGAATGTCTTGGTTGCCAAGGAGTTTGTTTCGCCGTTCCTTCTCCTGTCTGTCAAGGCTTAAAAACGGTGGTGGTGTATGGTAGATAGGGTAAAACTCGATCATTAAAATTTTTGCTTAAATCAATAAGTGCTAGCCTAGTAGTAAATATATTTAAACGAATTTATATGTTAAAATATATAAATAACAAAAATAAAAAAATATAACATATTTAGATTGTATACTTCTTATCGTCGGTGCTTGGTGGAATTCCATTCTTGATGCAATTTACTTAGAAACACTTGTACTTTCCACAATATATTTTATTATTTTTTATTTTTATGGTTTAGCCAACCGGTTTCGCTATACAAGCATCATCAGGGCTATACAACAACAATATTTGTATAGAGAAACCAGTTGGCTAAACCATAAAAATAAAAAATAATAAAATATATTGTGGAAAGTACAAGTGTTTCTAAGTAAATTGCATCAATAACATATTTAATTAAGTTAGATATTTGCACACCAAAATGTGGTAGAATATGTTGGTATGAATAAGTATTCTGTAAAAACTTTTAAACACACATATCCCGCAAACAAATAAATTTCATTTCATTTTATTTCAATGTACAGACATATATTTTTGCGATTTTGTGTCTAGCGTATTTTGTGATGAGTGTTTGTTTATTTGTCACATTCACTTACTTATTTTGGTTTGCGTCTACTGTTCCCTATTCGTAACCACCAACCACAAGTCTCGTGAAATATAGATAAACGATATCCCCGTTTATTTATAGAATGTTTTGGTTGCCTTGATGAATATTTACCACAAAGGGTTGTAAATTTTAATCAACAACTTGTCCTAAAATCACTGAGGAATATATTTAATTTTTATGTGTTTATTCGAGCCACTGTCAGAGATTCTGGTTGTTTGGCAGACGGCCAGGGCCGGTCGCCGAACTCTTTATGAGGGTCGTGGACCGCCGTTGATGCCATAAATCAAAACGGTACGGAACTATTACCTGAATTCTCACCTGTTTGAATATTAAGTGGCTTCTTTTGTGATGGATGAGTAGAATTTTAAAAGTTAGAATTGTTTTCAATTGTTGTTACAAACTTTTACGAAGAATTTTCTACCACCCAGGCAGTTTTTAAGGCGTTTCCTAAGAATTCCATCTCTTTTTGTAGGAATGTTAATTTCGTCATACCATAATCAATAAAACATAGTTTTTGTTAACTACGCAACTGAAAGTTGATATTATCTGCCAGCTCTGCAAGAATCTTGGCGTGAAGATCTATGTGTGTACATAGCTCAATTTTATTAAGGATTTGTTGGTTTGTCACATGAATGAGAAAAAAACGTTGTTCATGAGCTGCTGGGTCCAAACGCAGCAAGACCGCATTAAGAAATAAGGATAGGAAAAACCTCACTCACAAATTTTTTTTTAATGGCAAGAGACAGGTTGTCTGGGTGTTAGGCTAGTCTACCGGCTACCTTACCTTAAATATCAGAATACGACATCATTACATCGACAGGAAAAGGTAAGGTTATTGATCTCTACCCGGGAAAGTTGCTGCATAGCACTCAACTTCCAGCAGTATTGTTGGTAATAACCCGTTTCGTCTTGCTCGCCTGTTACGAGTTGCCAGTCAGCACCGGAGATTGTCTAATCTACACATAGGGCCAGGACCAATACGGGGGTCAGACCATCAACATTTTATTTCTTATGATTATCATAAGGAAATCCATCAGATTTTCCATACGATATAAAAAAACTTTCAGGAAAAATTAGATTCGGATCTTATTTATGGACACTAAAGACGTAAGGATTGATGCCGAGGAAATACTTTAAATGTTAATGTAAGCTATCTGTTCGAGCACGAAAATTTATAAAAGAATTTGTAAAAGTAGGAAACGCTCTTTATGTGGATGGAGGGTTCGAACCGGTCAATGACATTGGGAGGAGCCTTCAGTTGTAAGAGGATAGGATGCCCTATTTTCTTTTATTAATTAAATAGTGTCTTCGATAAATCTTTTGAATGTTCGCACATGATGTGTATTCGCCATGTTCCTATGTTATTTTACTTTATATTATTTTACGTTTCAGATAAGACCGCTTCGTTCGTGACCTTTGTTACTATCCTTTGAAATATTCTTCAGACATCGGTCTCTCATAAACGGGTTATTAAAGGCATTAAAACCTTATATTTCTAAGTATTGCTGTAAACCCATTTGTGAAGAGTTCAATAAGTGACTGTTACAAATATTTACCTTAGGTCTTTTTGGTCCTGGTTTTTTCCCCGTGTTGGTCCGGGTTTATTTGCAAAATCTGCCTTCCTGCCAGGCAGCTCGTAATAGGCGAGCATAGGCTTACCGTTACTAACACCGTGACATCTAACTAGATAGTAGAGTTTCGCAGCGACTCGCCCGGATTGGTACCACCGCCTTACCTATTCCTGCCACCATAACGTCATGACGTGTTCCGGTTCGAAGGGTAAGGTAGTCGGTAAACTTACTTTTGCTCTAGGCCTAACATCCTGGCCTCAGGTTGGCAACGCACCATTGCCACCTTTGGTGTCTCTAGGCGGCGTGAATTTCTTACCATTAGGAAATCCATCTGCTTGTTTGCCTTCCAATATCATAAAAAAAGTTTATTTTTTATATTCATTAGTGCACATTAAGATTAGCATAAACCTATAAGTTTTAATATCTTTTTTATCTAATATAATCATCATCAAAACTATAATTGTTTGAGAAGAGTTTATATTTAGCAACAGACAGAAAAAGTGTACTAAATATGATTTTTTTAAATTTTTTAAAGTAATAACGGTTTGACTTACCTTCTTCTGTTTGTAATACTACATTCTAGCTAATAATTTAAAAGCAAAGGTGTGAACTTTGCATGATAATCTGTACGTATGTATGTACTGCAAAAGTTCAATATAAATACAACAACAAAACTTAAATACGGTATTATTTTAGAGTTTTTTTTTTCTCGAATCGATGCAAAAAAATTAATCCACAAAGTAATATTAAAAACACAGTCCTTTTTTGTAAGAGTTTTCTTATAGAATACCTAACTGGGGACAGTTTTATTTACAAATAAGCTATATGAAAATTTAATAATATTAATAGTATGTATCTGAGCACATCGCCAACAAACTGCTTCACAGTTTGGCGAAACGTGTGTAATTTAGATGTAAGTTTTTATCAGAAGAAAATAAATTAAAATTAATTAAATTACAATTAATAATTGTTTTTAATATCGCCTTTGTGGTCTAGCGGTTCAGTTGTTGGATTTGACTGCATGAGGTCCCGGGTTCGAATCCCGGGTCGGGCAACAAATAAAAAATTGGGTTTTTCCAATTTTGTAATAAAAAAAATGATTCTATGGATAGGATATGTGCCCGATTGGCGATAGGCTTGGCACCTATCACACTGTGGGACTTAGTGTCTTCGGCTAGTCGTGGGTGCCCTGGTTGCGCCTCTGCCTACTTCTTCGGGGATATGGGCGTGAAGATACTTTTTTTTTAATATCAAAGCTTTTTTTTAATATAATTTTTTAATATAAAATCACTTTAGAACCTACACAAATTGATATAACCTCAAGTATATTAATTTCAAACTAAGTAAATTATTCAAATCGTGGAAAGGTATCATCAAAATAAACTATATCATTTGCTTAATAAACAGCCAGCCCTCAGACATACATCACCATACATACCTGCCACTCAATCGTATGTATTTTTAAAAATCCGTACTTTTTTTGTGATATTGGAGGGCAAACAAGCAGACGGATTTCCTGATGGTAAGAAATTCACGACGCCTAGAGACACCAAAGGTAGTAATGGTGCTTTGCCAACCTGAGGGCTGGCTGTTTATTAAGCAAATGATATAGTTTATTTTGATGATACCTTATCCTTTGAACCGGAACACGTCATGAGGTTTTGGCGGCAGGAATAGGTAAGGCGGTTTAGCAATCCGGGCGAGTCGCTGCGAAACTCTACCACCTAGTCAGATGTCACGGTGTTAGTGACGGTGAGTCTATGTTCGCCGTTTACGAGCTGCCTGGCAAGAAGGTAAATAGTCTATTCTACAAAGGAGCCCGGACCAACAGGCTACGAAGGAGGTTAACTTAGAGAAATTTAATTTCAGTAGTAATCACAGCACCTTTTTATAAAGCAACCGGTGACGAAACTCAAATTTAACCCACATTAATGAATGGTTCACATTTTCTAAGTTTATTTTTCTTAGCATTTGCCATTTATTAAATTTGAGTTTGAATTATTCAAAATAAACTTTAAGTTGTCGTTGAAAAAAGCGGTTGGTTAAAGCGGTAGCTTTTTTACTCGAGCTCATGAAAGTGAGATTTGGTAGCTACCAGAATCTTAATCACTGATTCCTTTACAAATAATTCACGTGCATTTCAACTACACAATATTGTACAAAATGCCACCAAAATTGACCAATTTTACCGTGTGTTATCGGTCTTTACAAGCTTTATAAGGCTCGATCACAATTATTTTTTATTTTATTTTTTAATCTAACCCCAAAGTTATCAAATTGTATGCTTGTGTTATGGGTGTTAGTTAACGATACTAATACAAAGAAATACTTAAATAGATACAAGAATATATTTTATTAACACCCAAACCCGGAAATGCAGACATCTAAATGTTCATCACACAAATGCCTGCCCCTGTCGGGAGTCGACCCCAAGCCTCGCGATTCGGTGTAGTTAGGCGTGTACGCTAGCCACTCGATCAACAAGGCGGTCAACATTTTTTGGCAGTATTTATAGATTTGTAATTTTGTGAACATGGTAAAATCGGAAATGGATAAATTTTGGATTTTTTCTCATTACCAAAAAGTTTCAGGTTTACAAAACAGAATTAAATCAACGATGTAAAACTTAAAAATATTAATGATATTTCTACAAAACTAGTTCAATAGAAGTGAGAATATTTTCGTTTTTATCTAAAAATCCCAGTTTTACTTCCCTAAAAACTGGGGAAAACCAATTTTCAAAAGTAATTTGTTGGGAGTTCAATCTTACATTTTCCATTAATCCATAAGCGAGGCTTGAGGTAAACCCTCGAAAATTCAATTAATAATTTCACCGCTCTTTTTAATAACAACCACCAAACGAAATTCACTCACGAGCTGAGTGAATGAATATTTCATACGGAAAGTTAATCACGTGCGTATATTGGTGTTTATTTCACTACTACTACTATACTATACTATACTACTGTATAAATAATTGAACAGATGAGTGAATGAATTCATTTATGGATTAGATGAATGATAACTCTATCACCTATTGCGGGTGTCCTATTTTTTTATTAACATTTGAATCTAATTCCAAAGTAAGTAAGTATGTTTGTAATATGGGTTAACGATTGTGAAATGCGTAGAAATATTTAAACAGGTCCGAGAACAAATTTATTAAACATTCAAACCCGGAAACGCAGAAATCTAATTATTCATCGCACAAAATATGTTTGTCCCCGTCGGGAACCGACCCGAGATTCGCGGTTGGAGTAACAATAACATAAATTATTTCCTGGACAAGTTACATAGATTGAATCTAATCCAAAGTAAGCAATTTTATACTTGTGTTAGTCACAGATTCTAATACACATAAATACTTGGATAGATACCAGAATAAATTTAATGAACACCCAGACCCGGAAATAACGACATCTAATTGTTCATCATACAAATGGCTGACAACCGATTATCGAACCCGATACTCACGGTTGGTCAGTGAGTAAGGTTAATTGTGTTATGTTACTAACTAGCGGCCCGCCCCGCCTTTGCACGGGTATAAAATATACATATAAACCTTCCTCTTCAATCACTTTATCTATTGAAAAAACCGCATCAAAATACGTTGCGTAGTTTTAAAGATTTAAGTATACAAAGGGACATATGGACTGAGGAAGCGACTTTGTTTTATACTATTTAAGTTACTAATGCAAAGTAATTGACAGGATCTTGAAGAATTTGTCCAGATCATTTCTAGAAACATTTCGGTGGTTGTACTCACTGAAATGTTCCTTTCCACCTTCTCATTATCATTGTTGCCATTACGGTTTAGTGGACAGAGTACCTCGATAATTTATTTTTGTTAAGTTTGGTAATGACAGCCTCAGGACAGCGACATACTTTTAACATGTTTCCTATATTTATATAAGCTTTTATTTAATTTGCGATGTAAGCATATCTGTCCGATGGGAATTCCAATTTAATTCCAATGAAATGTTACTATTGTAATGTAGCTGGAGACAACCCTAACATACATACATACGAGTATTATGAAATGTTACGAAATAATGAAGCTGGAGATATTTCCAACATTATAATATATATCACGAAATGTTATGATTTATTGTAGCTGGAGATATTTCCAACATTATAATATATATCATGAAATGTTATGGTGTAATGGAGCTGGAGATATTACCAACATTATAATACACACAATTAAATGGAATGATATAATAAAGCTGGAGGTATTCCTAATAATTATCATGAAATAAAGAATCTGGAGATATTATCAGTGTTATAATATACAGGGTGTATTTGACACTGTAACGAAAACTTCTGAGGTAGCTTGGATATATATCAGACTTCAAAATTCCTTTTACAGTTTTTATCGGAAACAAGTGGTTAAATATTTAGCAGTTTTTCAGCCCGCAATGTATGGCAAACAAAGTAGGTATATGCATTAAGCCGCGCATTGCGAGCTGTAAGTGTTGACCTAATACGCTGTTTTATTACATTGATGTTTTTAGTAAAAATATCTTATTTCTTTAATATTAAATAAGAATCGAAATGCGTTAGATAGTACTATTGAAATGATAGTGAAATCAATAAAAAAAATACAAAAATTTTTGAAAATTTCCAACTACATATGCATGTCTAGTTTTGTTACAAAAATCTATTTTAATTACTAGAAAATCCTCTACTTTTTTTAATAGAAAAAGATATTTCTCTTAAATGCAAGCTATTCCGGTTCACTTCGTTCCATCTATTCAATTTGTGTGGGAAAAAATTAAATGTTTTTTTTCCTCTTTTCCTCGCATTTGAACGCAATAATCCTCTTCCATTTTTGACCACACCGGTTAAGCTGTTTTTGAGTTTTAAACAGAGTAACTAAAACGACTTTCTTTTATATATACATAGATATTTCTCACTGGTGGCAACCAGTGAGAAATATCTAGAGCACCGGGTAGAGTGCTGCATCTCGTTCGGGTAGGTGTCCACCGCCATACCTATTCCTACCGCCGTAATGATAGTGTCATGTATCGAGGGTACTGTATCTGGAGGGTAGGGTAGCCGGTAAGTTTGCACAATTATTGGTCTAACACCTTGGCTAAAAGGCCGCTATAACATCTATAATGTCAGTAGGCCATCTCTTACCATTATGTCATACAAGTAGTGTGCTTGTTCGCTGTCTTAGAATAAACAAATGACGTTTTATCTATATATTAATACGTGACGCCAAAACTTTGGACCCCTTTTTACGAAAATTGCGCGGAGGTAGGAGCATAAAATTTAGCACACTTATAGTTACGTGTAGGAGAAGTGCAGATCGCTAATATTTTTTAATAAGAATGCTTATAAAGTACATTAAATCAATAAATAAAACATTTCCCATACTAGCATGCATTTGACACACACACACACACACACACACACACACAAACAAATATAGTGATGATAGCAATAAAAGATAACAGGATTGGAAACAAAGTAGTTGGTCTTGAGAAATGAAGATAGCGTTCTTATCAACAAGATATTAAAATTTATTATGGTCGAATTTTAACCAATGAGTGACCACTAGTCTATTTAATTATCTATTATGAAAAAACTGTTCTTATTTCTTAGAAAACCATCCTTTTATGAACCCATCTATTTCCGAGAAACCGATAGCTAAATGTCAGTAAGACAGAGTGGAAATTCTAGTTTGTTTAATCAATCACTTGAATAAGTTATAACATCAAATTTAGTTGGCGTAGAGAAGTTGTGGTGCTCGTTTAATGTTAGCTTTTCATTACCATCCCAGAGGTAATTTTATTCATGGATTCAATAATCGCAATATTCAAGATCTAGCATTTAATGGGACTAGCAAAGATGAACAGCAAAATGTTCTGAAAAATAAAAAATAAATTATACGTGCTGCTACTCGCAGTTTTACCCGGTTTTAGAAATTCCTTTACCTTTTAGTAAAAGTGACATATTTGGTGATATGCAAAAGAGATAGCATGAGTTTTAAAATAGCCAATATTAGATTTCAGATCATTAGGCATCTTCGAGTCAAATTTGTCCCTGTGTGGTCCGGGCTCCTTTGCAGAATAGACCATCTGCCTTCCTGCCAGGCGAGCATAGACTTACCGTCAGTAACATCGTGACATCTGACTAGGTGGTAGAGTTTTGCAGTGACTTGCCCGGATTGGTACCACCGCCTTACCTATTCCTGCCGCCATAACGTCATGACGTGTTCTGGTTCAAAGGGTAAGGTAGCCGGTAAACTTACTTTTGCTCGAGGCCTGACATCCCGACCTCAGGTTGGTAACGCACCATTACCACCTTTGGTGTCTCTAGGCGGCGGGAATTTCTTACCATCAGAAAATCAGTCTGCTCCATAATCGTAAAAAAAAAATTTAGAAATCGTATTAGTGATACAAATTTTCAAATGAATGACAATAGTATGATTGAAATTTATAATATAGTTCAAAAGTCAGTGTAGAAAGACCCATACGTTCAAACGTTAAAGTTATGATATTTAGTTACTAGTACTGAGAATTTATGAACTACAAAACCTATGACACAAATTTACAGGGCTATCTGCCAAGTTTATCCTATCAAGTAAACAGGATAAAAGTATGAAAAAACTTTTCACGGAAGTATTTCAGAATGACACACATAATAAAACATTTTTAAAATTGTATGTTTGAGATAGGTATTAATGGGATGACAGTAAACAAAAAGACACATACACACGCACAGACACAGTAAAGAACACAAATGCGTTTGATTTATATAAATACTACTTTTTTCATAGAACATAAATATAAATATATAGTCTAAGATCCGAAGTTAGATCGACCAACGCCGAGCTGATGATAAGATGAAACCGGTTTTATAGCAAATTAAGTATAACAAAAAATATGTTAAAAATGGGTTGCCTTAAAAATTTCCGGACAATTTTTATTTTATTTTTTAAAATGTTTTTTATTTATTAATTGGTGCAATATTAAGACTTTATTCCGACTTAAAGTAGGTATAAGACGAAGTTGCAGAAGTTGGGTTGCCTGTTATTTATTTGGATTGCCAGGCACAAACAGATAATTGTCGATGTTGGTTACTTTCACGGGATCGGATAATAGATAAAAAAGATATCAACATCTGTGCAGTTTTATTACAATTTTTACAATTATTTTTGCAATTAATGTTTATATATATGGTTGCCTGAAAAAAAAATTGGAAACATGAAAAAAAATTTTTTTAATAATTAAAAACATTCGGTCCAGGATTTGTTTAGGCATCCCACTTTTGATATGATCGCTAATATACTTACTTGACTATAAAATATGTTTTATTGAATTATCAGCTCCGTGTAAGTTGATTTAGGTTCGGATCTTCTACTAATAAGAATCCCGCAAATTATGTAAAAGACAAATAAATAAAATTAGGATAACATTTTACAATTCGAAATATAAGCTCAGGATGGGAAACAAAATTAAAACTGAAATTGATATAGATTTAAAACATATGGTGAATTAACTCTGTTACGATTTCACAACTAAAACTCTTAACCAACCAACTCGATAAGATCATACGTTCCAATCCGGTGGTAGATTTTGAATCTAGACCCGTACCACTTCTATAGTCTATGTTATTTAATATAGAAAATAAGTCAAACAGGTAAGTCGACCACCTAATGGTAAGTTAACACCACCGCCCAAGGATATCCACAACACCAGGAGCATCATAATTTCGTTGTTCTCTTTTAGAAATGTTTACGCTCTTTGCTTAAAGGTACTAAAGCCTATCCGTTTGGAAATACATTAAATTGATTTTTTAAAGGCATTTCGTTCATAGGTGTTGTTTATAATCGTCACGTATCCAAGTAATATCCTTCCCCGTGTCGGTCCGGGCTCCTTTGTAGACCATCTGCCTTCCTTGCCTGGCAGCTCGTAAAAGGCGAGCATAGGCTTACCATCACTAACACCGTGACATCCGACTAGGTGGTAGGGTTTGGCAGCGACTCGCCCGGATCGGTACTACCGCCTTACCTATTCCTGCCGCCATAACGTCATGATGTGTTCCGGTTCGGAGGGTAAGGTAGCCGGTAAACTTACTTTTGCTCGAGGCCTAACATCTCGACCTCAGGTTGGCAACGCACCATTACCACCTTTGGTGTCTCTAGGCGGCGTGAATTTCTTACCACCAATCCGTCTGCTTGTTGGCCTAAATTGACCAACACGGTGGGAAGATATTTGTAAAAGTGCACGCCGTGCTAACCATCTATAGAAAATAATTTGAAGATTTACTTACAGTATTATGATCGCACATAAAAAAAAATACATATCTCAGCCCGAAGCGGTATCGAGCATTGAGGTTATATCGACATTCAATGGAACCAATCCCAACGAGTAGTAATAAAATCCCACCTAGTCTCAAGCTGGGTTTCTATAATAAATCCTTTAGTATAACCATTGATAGTTTGTCTAGAAAGTGACGAATCTTTACGAAAGTGAGTTAACAGTCGATAACGAACGATCGGCGTTAGATTTTTAATATTCGTATAAAAACCTACCAATCATAAGAAATACGACCCGTTCCTAATATAGGATCCCGGTATTAGTCACGGAGTCAGTGACAAATGAACCGACGACCGAAGTTTAATTATCAATAATTAATGACCACTGATCAGTAACATTTGATGTATTTTGGGTTTCTCAAAGGCGTGAGTCGTTAATACCCACAGTCTCATTGATCAGCCGGTCCGTAGCATCCGTAGGCCGGCTACGACAGTCGTGCTACGTTCGTAGCGCGCTACACTTGTGTTTTTCTTTTAGATGTTTAGTCCGAAATAATACTGTGTTTTTTTGTGACAAGTTATACCGGAGTTTATCTGGGATAAATGTAAGTAATATATTTTATTAATAATTGAGATTATAGTGTTCTAATAATATATAGGTCATTGAACGCAAGGGCGTGTTAGGAGTACGAGTTTTCACTTATTTAAAAACATAGTATAATTTACTGGTAGCTAAAACAGGTCAAGTATAAGTAGAGAGGTGTCAAGTATGGAGAAGTGGTTTGGGCTAAGTAAGAAAAGTAAGTAAATAATAATTGCAAGCTCACTTAAATTGCGAGTCCGTTATTTTTTTTTTAAACTTGAGTGTCTCTAGATGGTCTTAAGATTGTTAAATAAAATTTAAAATTAATCTGTTATTTTTACAGACAATTTTTGTGTGTTTCAAGTTACCCTAAGTGTTAATCAGATAAAAATTCAATAAGTAGCTGTAATGTTAGTATAAATAATAAATAAAAACAAATACATCCCTTGATAAATTATATAATTTTTATCTCACTCTAAAGTAAGTATTTATAATATTTTGCTTTTGTCGTGCGTGTTTGTTAGTTATCCTTATACATAGGAATAACTTCACTAAGTTCCTCTGATCAGTATTTTAAAAGTAAGTGGTCGCGAGTCGCTTTGTTTATATAGGTACTTTAAAGATAATCACAAGTATTATTTTTTAAGAGTATCTTTTTTGCGATAAGAAATATTTTATATAACATTATAATTTATTTTCACCATCTGCCTTCCTTACTAGGCAGCTCGTAAAAGGCGAGCATAGGCTCACCGTCACTAACACCGTGACATCTGACTAGGTGGTAGAGTTTCGCAGCGACTCGCCCGGATTGGTACCACCGCCTTACCTATTCCTACCGCCATAACGTCATGACGTGTTCCAGCTCGGAGGGTAAGGTAGCCGGTAAATTTACTTTTGCTCGAGGCTTAACATCCTGGCCTTAGGTTGGCAATGCACCATTATCACCTTTGGTGTCTCTAGGTAGCGTTAATTTCTTTCCATCGGGAAATCCGTCTGCTTGTTTGCCTTCCAATATCATAAAAAAAAAACTATAGCATCTATGGTGTCTATAGGTCACTGTTGCCTCTTACTATCAGAAGAACAGTGAGCTTGTTCGCTGTTTTATCACATAAATAACTATTAAATTAAAAATTCAAAAAACCCCCGACACAAGAATTTCATTTTCCTTTAAAAAGTAAAAAAAATCGGTTAATCTCTACACTTTCACCCTCTACAACTTTTAAACGGCTCAACCGATTTTCATCAAACATGTCTAAAAACACTTACACATAAGTTAACTAATACAAAAAACACTAATTTGAAATCACTGCATCCGTTCGGGAGTTATGGTAACACAGACAAACACACATACAGACATGTCAAACTTACAATACCCCTCTCTTTGCGTCGAGGGTTAAAAAAGACGTGCGACTGGATATGGACGTGATTTCTTTTCATCAATCATTAGGTTTTTGTAACGACTCTTATGTGTTTCTAAAATTTGCCGCCGGATCCAAACACCAGTTACTAAGAAGATCCGACGAAATAAACGTAGCTGGTTTTTCTGTTTTCTGTTACAATTGTAAATTAGATTAGTTAAGAGGTTTGCATTAGGAGCAATTATTCCTAAGTGTTTTTGATAGCTAGATCTTCAGAGTTTTTAAATAAATTTGTGTATAATTTGTGTTTAGGTAGTGCTTTTATAGAACGTAAAGTGTAATGTGAAAACGTTTTTGTTAATACCAAAACTAATAAACTAATGACATTTCAGAAAGTTTAAGTGCAAATTTAGTAGTCACTGTATGCATACAATAACTAAGGAAATAGTCCTTTGTTGGATGGCTTATGTATTGTTGATATATTGTTGGGCAATGATTCACGACTTAAATTAAAATAATTTGTAGCAATTCTTAACCAGTTTCGAAAAGATCCAAAACCCAGGACTTACAACGAAACAAGTTAAGTTACTTCCTTGACTAGTTTTAAATAAAAAAATCTGAAAATATGGACATAATAAAGCGTTATACAACGTATTTCATAAAATATAACGCAAGTATGCAAAAAAGTACTCTAATTTTGCAAAGTTAATAAATTACGTGCTATATTCAATTTAGTCCTGGTTTAAGTAACAATTCCTTGCTTAGTTTCGCTCCCATTAAAATTGACACATTTTTATGTAAAATTCCTATTATTATAAGAAATAGCTTGTAGTAACGTTTACAACTCATTTCGTCAAAATTAAAATGTATTTCATAAGAAATAGTTTCAAAAGTTACACTCTTGCAATATTTATTTTATTGTGAAAAAATTCTTTAAAATTAGCATAAAATGAAATATGTACAACTAAAATTAAACTAGAAATAGGTGTATATTGTAATAAACGTACTTAAAATACCCTTTTAAGTTTGTAAAATACATTTTTATGTTTTGTTTTGAATAAAGAGCACCACTAATAGAAAGCTAATCCAACAAAATAAAAATGAAGTAGCTAAGAAAATAAATAAATCCTAAAAAAAAACATTTGCGGCCATATAAACTCAAAAAACATTGTCCTGCACAATGGATTGTGGATTAATAACAGTAGGTCTTGTTTATATTCTAAAATAATAATATGTAATCCCTACTGAAGGGATTGTAATATATTGACCGCCTCGTTGGTCAAGTGGCTAGCATATACATCTAACTACACCGATCAACCGCGAGGCTCGGGTTCGTTTTCCGACGGGGGTAGGCATTTGTGTGATAAACATTTAGATGTCTGCATTTCTGGGTCTTAATGTTTATTAAGTCAAATATTATAATCTGTGGTGACTTTAATATAAACATTTTAGAACCATCAACACTTTCTTTAAAATTTTTAAATGTCTTTAGGTCTTATAACTTGCACAACATTTTCTTTGAGCCTACCAGAATAACTGCTACAAGTGCCACTTGTAACGATAATATATTTACAAATATGACACCCTTTAACAAAAATGTTATTAGCAAAATTGAGTCTGATCACTGTGGTTTATTCGTCAAACTACCGAGAACACCGCAAAAAGCTCAAAGAAAAAACATTGTTTTTGTCCCTATCAGTGCTAGCCGACTAAAAAGATTTGAAACTGCCTTATTGGAAAAATTACCAATGTTGCCGTATCA